>ML391300.1:2095-115396 GCA_005239525.1 Nicotiana knightiana
TCTCGCGTATTCTTCGACGTATTTGCATCCGTTTAGCCCCGTTTCCATTTCCAATTCACCTACACATAAAATAAACCCTATTAGGCACATACGACGTGTATTTTATCATTAAAGCACATAAAATGCAAGGTATATAATGCTTAAAATCATGAATTCTAGCCACTCATCAGGGATAGCGTCACATACCTTGTTATTACTGCCCAACCTCAAGCTATGCAAATGTCACGACTCCTTAATCTACAATAAGAGAAACATCACTATTATTATCGTTTAAGCGTCGTAACTATTATGTATCGACCATAACATATTTTACGATGAAACAGACAGCACCTCCCCTATATATATGACTTCACAGAAGTAAAAACAATCACCAAATTTCCCAAACAACATCAATAATAATCATATTGAGCCTCCCAAAACAGTCCACATAACCTAATCACTTTTTACATAAGACGACCACTATAGTAGTGTCAAATGACCCGGAAATGTTACAACGAACGACCATAACACCACCCTAAATATAAATGGTGTTTATACACACCCGTCCTCCTCCAAAACTCCACAAAAATAGTAGAAAAACACGTAGCCCAACAGTAACACAAAACAGTCCGCTACAATTGAATAACTCGTACTCACGGCTTCCGATCACCGTCCCGTGAGTTCTTACAAGTATAGAACGAATTTCCATGAATTTATAGCAGAAAAAATGGATTAAAGAGAGCAGTAAAATTACCTTAATTGTTTGATAACTCAGACCTTATGTTGGTTCTTTACACTCTAGGTTTTACCCCCAATTAGAACTTGAAAAAGAGAGAAAATCAATTAGGGTTTGTGGATATTTTTTCGGAGGAAGCTTGCAGGGGTTTAGGTCTGGTTATTTGTGATATACAATGAGGCTTATATTTTAGGAGATAAAACTTTAAATGGGATCTTTGGCCGACCCGAAATTGCCTTTTTTTTGGGATCTCATTTAACCAAGTAGGTGACACACCAACTTGTCACCTAGCAGCCTGTGCAGTCTCGCAACAATGCCTATATCTCTCTACTCCGATGTCGTATTGATAAACGGTTTAATGCGTTGAAACTAGACTCATAGATATTCAATTTTTTTGGTATATCACCCCGTAATTCCAACTAAATTGGGAGAAAGTATTAGTAACATTTGACCTAAAATTAAATAAAATTATGAACATAAGTTGCGACACTTTTTGTCGACTTTTGTTTCATAACTCGTTTGACTTCAAGACTTATGATACAGATAATCTATGATTCAAATACCTTAAAACAAAACCTCTTGAGAATATTAAGAAGCCCTAGGTTTACCCAAAAATACGGGTTACAACATCCTTGATTTGGTTAACTTCTAATACTTATTAATCACCATTATACACTCTTTCATCATTTAAGACCAATCGGATTAACTTCTTATCGCTCAAAGATAATCTCTTCTGAGATTTATGTCGACTAAATTATGGCATGAACCAACGTACGTGAATATGGGTTGTAGCATCACAACCATTTAGTAATAAGAATAAGGAGTTAGAAAAGGAAAAATAAAGTGGAAGACCAAACTTAGAAAGAATAGAAATTGGTTAGTTTTAAAAGAAAAAGGAAAGAATTTAGAAAACACAAAACCCACAAGAATAAGGAAAGAAGTTACCTTAATCTTCAAGAACCAGGACCCTTCTTTTTTTCTCCTTTCGTGACATGGAAACCAAACAACTATTCACTTTCCTTTTTTTTAATGGGCTGATTTTGTTTTCTTTTTTTTTTTCTTCAAGAACCTCCCAAAATTATCGAGATTGAAATATTGATTAGACTATGCTCTGATACCACTTGATAACAACACGATAGGGATCCAACAATTACTATAGAAGATCAAGAAACGTGCGGAAGCTAAAAGAAAAATGAAGAAACAAAAAAAGAAAACATAAATTAAATACAAGAAGTCTATTCTTGAAGTTGAATCCTAACAACAACAATTAGATAATTCATAACTAATTGCCTTTGGTAGAAACTTAAAACAAGAAATAGATTGTGAAACCCGGCCCTATAGAATAACAAGAACAACAATAAGCCTAAACTTATCACCTTTCTTGACTACCTAGAAGTGATCTAATATTTCGAAAAAGGTTTAATCTTATGACCATAAGTTGAGTCCTGAAGGTTGAAGAATAAATCCAAGAGGAGCCACACATAAGGGTGCAAGAAAAATCTCACATTTTTTATTGATATTCTTTATAATCCTCAATCTAAAAACAAATAAGACACCCCTTATATAGGTAGGAGGGGTCACGAAATTAAGGCTAAAAAATTAAGGAAATAAAGTCGTAAAATAATTTGGACAACAAGTCCAATTACCTTAGGAAAAGGAAAATACTAGGAAGCAAAAACCAATTCATTCTTGGAAAGTAATTCCAACAATCTTAGGAAAAGGAAAAGATAACATTAACTAACTAGGAAAGCAATAAATATAGTCCCACATGTATGTGTCACGACCCCAAAATCCTAAGTCGACCATGATGGCGCCTATCATGGAACTAGGCTAGCCAACAATCGCATACTGACATAATATTTTCATAATTTAAACAAAACAAACCAAATAAATAGTCTAACCACTACCGCCTAAAATTGGAGTCAAGACGTCATGAGCATCTACGAGTAGTACAAAATAACCCTACTATCATAATACATCAAGTCTCAGAACGAGGAACTAAATACAAAATAAGAAATGGGAAAAAGATGATGTGGACGCTAAACAGCTACCTCGAAGTCCCAACTCCGGCTCCACAAGAAGGAAGAAAATTAGCGCTCAGTACCAGCACATGTTTCTACACACAGAGGTGCATGGAGTAATGTGAGTACGCCAATCAGTAGTAATGAAAATAAATCATGTCTGAGCAGTAAGAAACGCATAGGATCAAATCATCAATTCACAGTAAACACAGTCTTTACTTTCCAACAATGCATAGATTAAATCAACACGCTTTAAAAGCCAACTTCAGTAAAAATCCTTTGAAAAGTGTGATTTCCAACAATTTCAGAAAAATACCCAATAGTTTAGTAAAAAATAAAATAAATCATAAATAGCCACTCGGTCCGAAACATGTATCATAAACCGCCTCTCAGGCAAATCAATAGTCAGAATCAGTCACATAACATGCCTCACAATCACTAAGTATCAGCCCCTCGGGCATCCTCACTGTCACTCATGCATCCCAATCTCTCAATTACTCAGCATGCCTCACAATCACTAAGTATCAGCCCCTAGGGCATTCTCACTGTCACTCATGCCTCCCAATCACTCGGAACTCGGCACTCGGCACTCGGCACTCGGCACTTGGCACTCGGCACTCGGCACCCAACACTTAGTAGGTACCTGCGCTCACTAGGGGTGTGTACAGGCTCTAGAGGGGCTCCTTCAGCCTAATCACTAATATCAAGCCACCTCGTGGAATATCATATCCTCACAATCAGGCCCTCGGCCTCACTCAGTCAGAAACTATCAAAGAGCCACTGGGGCTGTCAGTAAAACGGGGTACTCGACCCAAAATCATCATTTTATATCTCAAAATAGTGTAAATAAGGCTGAGTTTCGAAATCAGTTAAAATATAATATGACTGAGTGTAAATCATAAGTCAACACAGTGAGGAATAGTAGTAAAAACCCCAATGGGTCTAAACAGGTCGACACAAGGTCCCAAACATGGCTTATAGCCCAATTATAACAATAATCTGAAAACACGATTTAACATATGATTTAAAAGTAAATACACAACTCAATAGTTATCATGGGAAGGACCAAGTCCAAATCCCCAATCAGTGCATGACACACACTCGTCATCCAGCATGTGCGCCACTCCAAATTGTGAGAAAATGCGAAGTCCGGGGTTTCATAGCCTCGGGACAACATTTACAGTCATTACTTACCTCAAACCGGCCCAAATACTAATATGCGATGCTCTTGCCTCTCGAATCGGCTCCCAAATACTCCGAGTCTATCAAAGTCAGAATAATATCATTAAAATACGCCAGGGCTACGAAACCCACTCAAAAATTATCAAAATAGGCACAATTCCTAAAATTGGCCAACCACGACACCGGGCCCACGTCTAGGAATTCTATAAAAATCGCATCACAAGAATCCTCATCCTATCCCGATTCTATACATATAAAATGCATCGAAATCCGACAACAATTGCCCCTTCAATTACTCAATCAAAGTCTCCAATTATCCAAGCCCTAAACCCCCAATTTATACCATTAAATTCAACTAATTCCAAGCTTAATCCGTCAAATATCAACATACAATCGAGTTTTTAGTCCAAGAAACTTACCTCCACGGAAATCCCTTGAAATCCCTCTTCAATTTGCTCCCAAAAGCCTCAACCCACATGAAAAATATGATGAAAGGGCCTAAAATTCGCGAAGGCAAGTATTTATACTTCCTGCCCAGTGAAACCGCATCTGTGGTCTTTTCTCCGCACCTGCAAAAAATCACTTAAAGCCCATTTCTCGCACCTGCAGTGAATCACCCGCACATGCGGCTTCGCAGGTGCAGTCCAAGTCTCGCACTTGTAATTTTCTCCAGCCTGACCAGTTATCGCACCTGCACAAGCCACATCGCACATGCGGCGTCGCAACTGCGGCTACCCTTCCGCAGGTGCGGCCATACTAAAAACATGACAGCAGCTCCTTCAGCTGTATTTTCCAACTTTAATCATTCCGATGATTATCCGAAATCAACCGAGCCCCTCAGGACCGTAACCAAAAACACAAACAAGTCATAAATTATCACCTGAAATTAGTCGAACCCTTGGAACACCCGAAACAATGATAAAACACCAAGATCACATCGAATTCAAGCCTATGAACTTAGAGATTTCTAAATTTCGCCAATGATGTCGAAACCAACCAAAACACGTATGAATGACCTAAAAATTTACACACACGTCCAAAATGATACTATGAACCTTCTCCAACCCCGGAATTCCATTCCAACCCCGATAGCCTATTTTCTACTGCCGGCCAGAAATCGCCAAAAATTGACTTTCACCAAATCAAGCCTAATTCTACACTGGACTTCAAAACAACATTCCGAACACACTCCTAAGTCCCAATCACCTAACGAAGCTATCCGAACCATAAAATCTACATTCCGAGGTCGTTTACCAATAAGTCAACTCCCAGTTTACTTTTCAAACTATGAAGCCAATTTAAGAGACTAAGTGTCTCAATTCTCACCATCACTACTCCGAACCCGAACCAACAAACCCCAACACATCATAAGCATACCAAACAAAGCATGACAAGGAAGAAACAGGAATAAAGGGGCTAAGCTCGCAGAAAGACCGGCCGGATCGTTACATCCTCCCCCTCTTAAACAAACGTTCATCCTCGAAAGAGTTTAGAAGCATACCTGGAATCTCAAATAAGTGAGGATACATGTACTGCATCTCTCGCTCGGTCTCCCAGGTGGCATCCTCCACCGGGTGTCCTCTCCACTGAACCTTCACTGAAGATATATCCTTAGACCTCAACTTTCTGACATGATGACCAAAAATAGCCAATGGCTCTACCTCATATGGCTTATCACCCTCGAGCTGAATCGTGCTGAAGTCCAAAACATGAGACAGGTCACCAACATATTTCCTGAGCATCGAACCATGGAACACCAGATGAATACTCGATATGCTGGCTGGCAAGGCAAGTCTATAAGCCACCTCTCCAATCCTCTGAAGCACCTCAAAAAGCCCAATGAACCGGGGCTCAACTTGCCCCTCTTCCCGAATCTCATAACACCCTTCATGGGTGACACCTTCAGCAACTCCTTCTCTCCCTCCATGAAAGACACATCCCGGACCTTCCGGTCCGCATAACTCTTCTGCCTAGATTACGCCATGCAAAGCCGCTCCTGAATCAACTTCACCTTACCCAACGCATCCTGAACCAAGTCTGTGCCCAATAGCCTAGCCTCGCCCGGCTCAAACCAACCAACTGGAGATCTACACCTCCTACCATATAAAGCCTTATATGGAGCCATATGGATACTCTACTAATAACTATTATTATATGCAAACTCCGCGAGCGGTAGAAACTGGTCTTATGAACCCCCGAAATCAATGACACACACACACAACATGTCCTCCAGAAATTGAATAGCGCGCTCCGACTGCCCGTCAGTCTAAGGATGAAATGTTGTGCTCAACTCAACATGAGTACCTAACTTTTTCTGCACGACTCCCCAAAACTGAGATGTGAACTGAGTACCTGTGTCGGAAATGATAGAAACTGGAACCCCATGCAATCGGACTATCTCCCTGATATAAATATCAGCTAACCTCTCCGAAGAATAAGTAGTGCCAACAGGAATGAAGTGCACGGACTTGGTCAGCCGATCCATAATAACCCATATAGCATCAAACCTCCTCGAAGTTCGTGGGAGTCCAACTACAAAGTCCATGGTAATCCGCTCCCACTTCCACTTTGGAATATCAAATCTCTGAGGTTATCCACCTGGTCTCTGGTGCTCATACTTGACTTGCTGACAGTTGAGACATCGAGCCACAAATTCAACAATATCCCTCTTCATCCGCCTCCACTAATAATGATGTCTCAGATCCTGGTACATATTCGCGGCACCCGGATGGATGGAATACTGCGAACTCTCGAACGCCATCCACATTGGCACGCATATCCGGCCCTGCATCCTCATGACCCCATCAGCAATAACCACATCCCTGGAATCACCCCGTCAGTCCCTGTCCTGAAGAACGAGCAAGTGTGGATCATCATATTGGCATTATCTAATCTGATACTTAAAGAGAAGACCTGGAGGCTACACAAGCCAATACACATCGGGGCTCTGATATATCCAATCTCACCAACTGACCCGCTAAAGCATGAACATTAAGTGCTAAAGGTTGCTCTGCCACTGGAAGGTAGGCTAGACTCCCCAAACTCTCTGCTCTGCGACTCAGGGCATCAGCCACTACATTGGCCTTCCCCGGATGATATAGAATAGTGAGGTCATAATCCTTGAGAAGCTCCAACCATCTCCTCTGACGCAAATTCAGATCCTTCTGCTTAAGCAGATGCTACAAACTACGTTGATCAGTGAAAATCTCACTATGCACTCCATACAAATAATGACGCCAAATCTTCATGGCTTGGATAACGGCGGCTAGCTCAAGATCGTGCACTGGATAATTTTTCTCGTTCACCTTCAACTTTCTGGACGCGTAGGCAATCACCCTACCGCCATGAATTAATGCTGCTCCAAGGCCAACTCTCGAGGCATCATAATAAATTGTATAAGAACATGAAATCGAAGGCAAAACCAACACCGGAGCTGTAGTCAAAGCTGACTTGAGCTTCTAAAAGCTCCCCTCACACTCCTCAGTCCACCTAAACTGAGCGCCCTTCTGGGTCAGTTTGTTCATAGGTGCTGCAATAGATTAAAATTCCTCTACAAAATGGTGATAGTACCCTGCCAAACCAAGGAAACTGCGGATCTAGGTAGATGATGTCGGTCTAGGCCAGCTCTGAACCACCTCTATCTTCTTTGAATCCAACTGAATATCCTCACTGGACACCATGTGCCCCAAGAAAGCTACTGAATCAAGCCAGAACTTACACTTCAAAAATTTTGCATACAACCTCTTCTCCCTTAGAGTCTGAAGCACAGTCCTCGAATGCTGCTCATGATCCTCCCGAGATCGGGAAGATACTAAGATATCATCAATAAACACGATGACGAAGGAGTCAAGATAAGGCCGGAACACACTGTGGATCAAGTACATAAAGGCCGCTTGTCACGACCTAAATTTCCCTCTGTTGGGTATCGTGATGGGACCTAGTCTTAGGGACTAGGTAAGCCTAACAGTTACTGAGTAACAACAATAATAAAAGGAAAACTAACAGTCTTGACATAGAATCTCAACATAATGTACAAACTTTCCAAAAACCAGTAATACAAGTCATAAGCTATACGAATCTTCTACAACTTCTAAGTACAACTGTTTGAAAATAAATACAATAGTGTATGAATAACAAATACAAAGAAGGTGACTCTGAAGCCTGCGAACGTAGCAGGTTACCTTGAGTCTCCTCTGAAATCATCAACACAGCTACTACAGTATATATCCCTCGATTTGCACACAAAAAAATGTGCAGAAGTGTAGTATGAGCACAGCACAGCGGTGCCTAGTAAGTATCAAGACTATCCTCGATGGAGTAGTGACGAGGACTAGTCAAGACACCACTGGTCTACAAGATAAATACATGAATATAGAAATGACAGAACATTACATCTACCTAAGACTTCACGGAATAATTTACAACAACGACAATATAAAGCGGAAGGAAAATTACATAAATCAATCACGAAACAACACAAAAATACACAAAGAGATGGAGAGCAAAACAAGCCAAATCGAAAGGATACACAATACAATAGAGAAAACCAATAACTCAACTCCACGTTGGTTTATTCATATCGGGCCACAGCCATTAAAATCCATAACTGGTAAAAATCTTTAAACAACAGTTCATATGAAAACTTTTGCAAATAAAATCATTTTTCTATAGAAGAGTTTAATTTGAAAACCTACTTTCTCAAAAAGTAGATATAAATATATTTAGCAGAGAGAATTACGTAAAACATAGTTTCTTTAAAAATATGAAACTACTCAAAGATGTTTTCCCAGTAAACGACTTCCAAATATCATTTTAGGCAAGACTAGTCCTTTTCAAATATACCTTCGATGTAAAAGTCATTCAAATATAATCATTTAAAAACCATTTCTTTTTCAATAATACTCTTTAATAAAATCCTTTGATCAAAATCTCCTCAAGATTTATCCACCGGAACTCAGTCCGAATGATATAACCAAAAACTTATAATGACCATATCTAGTCCTCAAGGCAGTCTTCAGGATGTCGGGCCCCCAAATCTTCAACTGATGATAGCTAGAACGCAAGTCAATCTTGATAAATACCCTGGCACCCGATAACGGATCAAACAAGTCATCTATACGAGGCAAGGGATACCGATTCCTCACCCTAACCTTGTTCAGCTACCGATAATCAATACACATACGCATAGAACCATCCTTCTTCTTCAAAAACAACACTGGTGCACCCCAAGGTGACACACTAGGCCGAATGAACCCCTTATCTAGGAGTTCCTGAAGCTACTCCTTTAATTCCTTCGACTCTCCCGGTGACATATGATAAGGTGGAATAGAAATAGGCTGAGTGCCTGGCACCAGGTCAATACCAAAATCAATGTCCCTATCAGGTGGCATGCATGGCAGGTCTGCAGGAAACACGTCCAGAAAATTACGGACCACAGGAACCGAATAAATAGCGGGAGTCTCACCACTGACATCCCTCCCAAAATCCATATACGATAAACAGCATTTTCAACCGTAGGTTGAGCCTTCAGATAAGAAATCACCCTGCTAGGCACATACTCAGAAAAACCTCTCCACTCAGCCCTCGGAAATTATGGCATAGCTAAGGTCACGGTCTTAACGTGACAATCAAGAACGGAATGACACGGAGATAGCCAATTCATGTCCAATATCACATCAAAATCAACTATGATGAGTAACAGTAGGTCCACTCTGGTCTCCAGACCCCCAATAGATATCACACATGACCGATGCACACGGTCCACAACAACAGTATCGCCCACCGGAGGTGACACATGAATCGATGCAACTACAGATTCACGGGGCATATCCAGAAAATGGGAAAAATATGAAGACACATAGAAATATGTAGAACCAAGGTCAAAGAAAGCCAAAGCATCTCAGCGATAGACTGAGACAATACATGTGATCACTACGTGGGAGCCCATCGCATCTGGCTTAGCTGGAAGTGCATAGATAAGAGCCTAGCCTCCACCTACACGACCTCCCCCTCTAGGGTGGCCCCTGGCGGTCTGGCCCCCAACCCTATCTATCTGGGCGGGTGGTGAAGTAACTGGGGCCGAAGTCAAGGGCTGGCCCCTCTACTGAGAAGAACCACCAAAACGACGGGGACACTACCTCCACATGTGCCCAAACTCTCCGCACTCAAAACAACTCCCTGGAGCTGGAGACGGGGATTGAAAGAAACCACTGGCACCAGAATGCCCACTAGAAAAATCATGCATAGAGGAACCGATAACTGATGGTGCTCGAGATGCACTCTGTGCTAGAAGGGCACTGAACGAAGAACGGCCCGACTGAGAACTACAGGGACGATGCCCCAGAGATGCACCACTATAGGCTCCACGGACTGTCTAAGGAGGCCTGAATGAACGGCCTCTACCATGCTGAAATTGTTTGATGGAATAAGCACCACCAGAACTACCAGATTCACGAGGCCTCTAGGCCTCCCTCTCCGCTCGCTCCTGGTGGCGAACTGACTCAATATCCCGAGCAATATCAACAACCTGCTGGAACGTAGCCCCTGATATCCTCTCCCTAGTCATAAAAAGGCGGAGCTGATAAGTGAGGCCATCCATGAACCTCTTAATCCTCTCCATGTCAGTAGGGACCAACTCGGTGGCATGACGAGCCAACTCTGAAAAACACATCACATACTGTGTCACAGATAGTTCCCCCTGACGTAGCTGCTCAAATTGCATGCGTTGCTCCTCTCTATAAGACTGGGGTACATACTTCTCCAAGAAGATAGTGGAGAACTGCTGCCAGGTGAGGGGTGCTGCACCAACAGGCCTACGTCTCTTAAAGCACTCCCACCAAGTAAAAGCAGCCCCAAAAAACTAAAAAGTAGCAAACGAGATCCCACCGGTCTCCAGTATCCCTACAATATGGAGCGTCCTCTGACACTTGTCCAAAAAACCCTGGGCATCCTCGCCCTCAGCACCACTAGATGTCGGAGGCTGAAGCCTACTAAATCTCTCCAGCCTACGCTGCTCATCATCTGGCATAGCTGGAACTACGAAGTCCTGAATTGGAGCAACCGGCTGGGCTGGATCTGCCTCGGGTGTCTGAAGGCCTTGAGTAACCTGCTCAAGTGTACGGGCAACTGGAGTCTGAGTGCTTCCCCCGGCCTGAGAAGTAACAGCAGTGGTAGATATAGCATCTGCATGGGCAAGTCTTGTACATACTATCAAGATCTGATCCAAGGTCTCCTAAAGACCCGGAATAACAATAGGCATTGCTTGTGCCAGAGCCTGTCCCGCTGGAATTTATGCGGCGGGAACCCAATATTGAATGGTAAGGGACCCTCTAGTGTTGCCCCGACAGCTGCACGGGCTGGTCCCCTACCTCTACCACGGCCTCGACCGCGGCCTCGACCTCTCGCTGGTCTAGCTGGTGTCTGGTCACCCTGATCGGTAGCGCGAGTCCTCACCATCTGTGAGAGAATGAAACAACAGAAGTTTAGATTTCCAAAATCAACAAAATGGCACGACAAAATTCAAGAAAATGAGATTTTTCCTAAGGGTTCTGTAGCCTCTCGAAGATAAGTACAGACGTCCCTGTACCGATCCGCAAGACTCTACTAAGCCTGCTCATGACCGTTGAGTCCTATGTGACCTAGTGCTTCTATACCAACTTGTCATGACCCTAAAACCCTAAGCCGACCATGATGGCGCCTATCATTGAACTAGGCTAGCCAAGAATCGCATACTGACATAATATTTTCATAATTTCAACAAAACAAACCAAATAAATAATCTAACTACTACCCCTAAAAACTAGAGTCAACACGTCATGAGCATCTGTGAGTAGTACAAAATAACCCTACTGTCATAATACATCACGTCTCGAAACGAGGAACTAAGTACAAAAAAAGAAATTGGAAAAAGAGATGTTGTGGACGCTGAACAGCTACCTCGAAGTCTTAACTCCGGCTCCACAAGAAGTAAGAAAACTAGCGCTCGGTACCAGCACTTGTATCTGCACACAGAGGTGCAGGAGTAATGTGAGTACGCCAACTCAGTAGTAATGAAAATAAATCAAGTCTGAGCAGTAAGAAACACATAGGATCAAATCATCAATTCATAATAAACACAGTCTTTCTTTCCAACAGTGCATACATTAAATCATACGCTTTAAAATCCAACTTCAGTAAAAATCCTTTGAAAAATGTGATTTCCAACAATTTCAGAAAAATACCCAATAGTTTAGTGAAAAATGATATAAATCATAAATAGCCACTCGGGCCAAAACTTGTATCATAAACTGCCCCTCGAGCAAATTATCAGTCAGAATTAGTCACTCAGCATGCCTCACAATCATTAAGTATCAGCCCCTCGGGCATCCTCACTGTCACTCATGCCTCCCAATCACTTGTCACTCGGTACTCGCGCTCAGTAGGTACTTGCGCTCACCGGGGGTGTGTGCAGACTCCGAATAGGCTCCTTAAGCCCAAGCACTACTATCAAGAAACCTCGTGGCATATCATATCCTCACAATCAGGCCCTCGGCCACACTTAGTCAGAAATTCTCAAAAAGCCACTCGGGCTGTCAGTAAAACGGGGTACTCGACCCAAAATCATCATTTTATATCTCAAAATAGTGTAAATAAGGCTGAGTTTTGAAATCAGTTAAAACATAATACGACTGAGTGTATATGATAAGTCAACACAGTGAGGAATAGTAGTAAAAGCCCCCAAGGGCTCTAAACAGGTCCGCACAAGGCCCCAAACATGCCTTACATCTCAATTATAACTATAGTCTGAAAACATGATTTAACATATGATTTAAAATTAAATACACAACTCAATAGTAGTCACGGGAAGGACCAAGTCCAAATCCCCAATAAGTGCACGCCACACACTCATCATCCACCATGTGCGACACTCCAAAATACCGAGAAAATACGAAGTCCTGGGTTTCATACCCTCAGGACAAGATGTACAGTCATTACTTACCTCAAACCGGCCCAAATAGTAATTCGCGATGCTCTTGCCTCTCGAATCGGATCCCAAATGCTCCGAGTCTATCAAAGTCAGATTAATATCATCAAAATATGCTAGGGATAGGAAACACAATAAAAAATTATTAAAATTAGGCACAGTTCCCGAAATTGGCCAAACCCGACCCCCGAGCCCATGTCTCAGAATTCTATAAAAATCACATCACAGGAATCCCCATCCTTTCCCGAGTCTATACTTATAAAATGCATTGAAATCCGACCACAATTGCCCCTTCGATTACTCAATCAAAGTCTCCAATTATCCAAGCCCTAAACCCCCAATTTTTACTGTTAAATTCCAGTAATTACATGCTTAATCCGTCAAATATCAACATAGAATCGAAATTTTAGTCCAAGAAACTTACCTCCATGGAAATCTCTTGAAATCCCTCTTCAATTTTCTCCCAAAAGCCTCAACCCGCTTGAAAAATATGATGAAAGTGCCTAAAATTCGCGAAGGAAAGTATTTATACTTCCTTCCCAGTGAAACCGCGAAGGAAAATCACTTAAAGCCTATTTCTCGCACCTGCGGTGAATCACCAACACATGCGGCTTCGTTGGTGCGGTCCAAGTCTTGCACTGTGATTTTCTCCAGCCTGACAGGTTATTGCACTTGCGCAAGCCACCTCGCACCTGCGGCATCGCACATGCGGCTACCTTTCGACAGTTGCGGCCGCACCAGAAGCTCCTTCAGCTGCATTTTCCAACTTTAATCCTTTCGATGACTATCTGAAATCAACACGAGCTCCTCGGAACCCCAACCAAAAACACAAACAAGTCATAAATGATCACCCAGACTTAGTCGAACCCTCGGAACACCCGAAATAACGATAAAACACCAAGATCACATCGGATTCAAGTCTATGAACTTAGAGATTTCTAAATTTTGCCAATGATGCTGAAACCAACCAAAATACGTCCGAATGACCTTAAAATTTACACGCATATCCAAATTGATACTACAAACCTGCTCCAACTCCTAGAATTTCATTCCAACCTCGATAGCCTATTTTCTATTGTCGGCCGGAAATCGCCAAAAACTGACTTTCGCCAATTCAAGCCTAATTCTACACCGGACTTCAAAACTACATTCTGAACACACTCCTAAGTCCCAAATCACCTAGAGAAGCTATCTGTACCATGAAATCTACATTCCGAGGTCGTTTACCAATAAGTCAACTTTAAGTTGACTTTTCCAACTATTAAGCCAATTTAAGAGACTAAGCGTCTCAATTCTCAGAATGACTACTCCGAACCCGAACCAACCGACCCCGACACATCATAAACATACCAAACAAATCATGACAAGGCAGAAACAAGAATAAAGGGGCTAAGCTCACGGAACGACTGGCCGGGTCGTTAAAATATTGAAATAAGTACCAAACCAATCTTAAATAGAATTTTGAAAATCTTGGATGAAATTTGCAAGCAACTTGGCACAACTTGCACTCAACATCTAGCACATCTATGTACCCTTCTTGGACATCAAGTAACTCCTTTTTATGCTATAAAATCGTGGCTTTATGTAGGACTTCATGGGCTGCAAGTTTTGACACATTTTAGGTGCCAAATTTGTTCAAAAGTGGACTAACTAGGACATTCTTCAAAAGATGTCTCATGGGTTCCAATCCTCCTCTTCTTGGACAAAAATGTTTTCCATAAAACAATTGTAATATCTAGCCAATTCATATCCTTTATCCTTGATCTCTTCATCCCAATTAACAACTTCTTTATTTGCACTTGATGTCTAATGACCTTGTTTGGCAACACTTTAGCTTGACATCTTGTTTCTTGTCCTTGAATAGATTTGATCTTCCTAGGATGCTATCAGGTGACAGACCCTGATACAACAAAAAAATATGGGCCATAAAGTCATATCCTCATTTCGAGAATTAAGTTTGTGACTCCAACGCGACTACCAGAAGGAAAAGTTAGACCCCAGAGTAATAGTAATCAGTATGGGCTGGTGAACAAGATAAACTAAACATAAATGAGGGACTGAATGATTGATAATGGTAGACATCATGAGGATTTCATACTGCGTTCCGACAATAATAGAATGGACAACATAAGAAGATCCATAAGAACTTAAGAGAATGGTCGTTCAAGAAAATGTTTCCTTAAAGCAACAAATGTGAGCAAATTTAAGCTTAGGGGACTGTATGTGCCAATTATACTAAGTCTCACCCTCAAGAGTAAGGAATTTTATTATCCTTGGTATAGAAGGATTACCGCAATGGCGAGTAAGGGTCATCGATGATGTGAAAAGACGCCAAAAATAAAAAGGTAAAACATCTATAGGTAGATCGTTGTGGCTCCAACTATTACTTCTCCCCTAAAGGGGGAATATGGAGTGATGTTGCAGTAAGTCGGAATTAAGTGGTTCTAGTAATTATGGAATGGTAAAGGAAGAATGCGACAAAAATGAGAAAGGGATGAGATTGTACTTATTCAAATCCTACAGATATGCTATGATTCCAGAATATTATGCAAACACGACATCAAGGAAAGGAAGTAAGGTTTCCTGCCCGGGATGTTATTGATAAATAAGGAGCCAGTACGAGAGGTATGTTAAGACAAAGGAAATAACCCAAGAAACATTATGTGGAATACTGATATGAGAATAGGCCAACATGTAGTTGGTAGTTGATTCAAGAAGATCCTAGTTATGGATAGACTAGAGATTACAGACAAATCAGCAGATCGTGCAAGATAAACATAGTAACACCCAATATAGTGAATTCAGCCTCGCAGTAATGTCATAATAATACTTGAGAAAATATTCAGTTAGGAGTTGGGGTAGTTAAAGGTACCGTATGAGTGTTACATAAGTAAAAGAGAGTATCATTGGGAAGACAATCAAAATATTAGTTTAGAAGCAACCCTACAGGCACAAGGGAGTGGAGGTAAGTAACTACGGATAATTATAGACAAGGAAGGACATAAAAAATTCTATCGCGTATACGATGTAATAAGCTCACAACTTTAGAAGAGTTAGAGGTTCCTCCCTAGGTACTGCAATGAAAGACTATATGAGGAAATAAGGAAGAAGGCTTCAACCTAAACATAGTAACTAGAAGAAGAAATGGTCTTGTAATAGCAGTCTCACTACAACATTGTATGCACTCCATAAGAAAGTGGTCCGACACCTATCGTGGGTAATGAGCGGGAAGTGAAACCAAACGTAATGGTCAAAATCATATGAGTTGCACAAAAAGCTAAAATGGGAACAAGATAAGCTAAGTATGCATGCAACAAGGGGGAAGAAAGACCAGGAAAAGTAATTGCTTATGTTTGAAGAAAGCTGAGATGGAACAAAAAGAATTATTCGATCAATGATTCATAGTTAGTTACGTTATGAACGCACATAAGATTTCATAGTATTATCCATGCAACATATATGTTGACAATCATACAGCCATAGAAGACTTTGGTATAAGTTAAAAGAAAGAATTGAGTCCAAGTTATAAATAAATGATTGAATTGTTAGAAGATTGTATCATGGATATTCCATAGCGCCCGTGAAAGGCTAAAGTAATAACTAGTATGATGAGTCGCAGATCGAAAGGTAGCTTAAGACTACATAAAGGATGATCAAAAGGAAGAGGAAATTAAAGAGTTACATCAACCAAGTAAATCAGGAGTCTGATTATTGGCCCAGGCAATTATAGAAATTGTGATTGAGAACATTGCATGATCATCCTTAATATTAGAGGCACAAGAGAGATAGTAAAACAAAAACCACCATATTCTATAACGGACCTACAATACAGCCAGTTAGAAGAGTACTAGCCTCATAAAAAGTCAGTATGAAGCTAACGCCAGATTGTGTATGCAGCATAGGTGCAAGTATTATAAGAGAGCTTCATGTTGTGGATGTGAATTATACCTAAGTGAAAGGAAGGTCATGAAAGAGATAGAAGATGTGATGAAAAATTTTAAGGTAACTAAGGTAAAGGTAAACAACATATGAGATACTCAAATGCAGAAGGTTGTAAATAGTTCATACTTCAGATAGAAGACCAGAAATGCGGAGATTCAGTATCCACGAATGATAGCGGCATTGTCAGTAGCATATCTTCCAACCTATGATTTCTAGGACCGAGAAGTCTAGTTAAGAAAGTAAAGAAGAGTTAGAGACGATGTAATGTCTCGCTTGATGTTCCATAATAACATAAGGAAATCTATAGTGCAAGCAAGTTGAAGGAAGGTTGCGAGTATGATAAATGGATATGTGTAAATCGCAAGCTAAAGTATGATAGAGCGACAAGGTTTTAGGAAGACAGGAGTAAGGGTAAGAAAGGGAAAGTGAGCAGGTGATGAGAATGTATAAGTCCTTGAGATTAAGCCCACAAAAACAAGATAGATGATGGTTTCTATAAGTTATAGGAAGCTCAACATAGCCTGAATGAACTCAAAAGAGTCAAAGACTAGTAGCATTTGGATGAGATGGAATGATGCCTGGTAATAGAATGATGGTGTAATTGTGACAGATAAAGGATGATGTTTGGGCCTTCGATTGATTAATGATTTGAAGAAGAAAAAAAAGGGATTCCAAGAGTTGTACAGTATTAAAATACCCACGTAAGTGAATCACATTGGGATTCTATGAAATAGATAATGGAAGTATAGTATTGCCCCTAGGTGGATGTGCCTAATTACTCCAAATATCCCCGATGAGACGTGATCCCTAGCGGCAATATTACATAAGAGGTCAAGTTATGAGTGGTAGACTATGGATCAACTTTAAAGTGAATCGAAAATAGATGGATAAAGTTCCAACATATGAGAGGAGATAAGGATTCCATCCTTTAGATGAACAGTAATAAGGAAGCATTGAAGGACTTGGATTTATCCATCTATGATAAGAAGAAACGAGAGCAACCTAGAGTTTGGTAGCAAACCTCAGTAACGATAAATCGAATTAAGATTTATCGCAGTAATGGCATGCGGATAATTAACCGGGTCTATGAAATAAGATATAGCAACACTCATAGGTTTGACAAAGTACCGAGCGAAGAACTTTTGTATACCTAGCCCAGAGGGACATTTGGTCAAGATCTGTATATGTTTGCAAAGTAAGGCCTAGATATTGGGTAAAAGCTGGAGCAAAAAGGAGAGAAGAATCGCATAAGGTGCACTTACAAGGAAAGAGTCGTACAGGCTGCCTGACCAAATGTAGCAACAATTACGAGATTAGAAGGATTCTGACCATAGGCCGTGGTATAAGAAAGAGGCCTAAAGGTGGGAATTCCCTGGCCTTTGGATTATTCAAAGAACAAGTGCCTAAATGGAAAGGAGAATATTAAAGTATTTGCAAGAGCTTTTAGTTATGAGAATGATAAGTGAATCAGTCAACATTCGAGGACGAATGTTACGAAAGGGGTATGATGTTACGCCCTGATGTATTACATCGATCCTATGCCCCGCAGTATTATATTATGATGATGTTACCCCCCGCATTATTATATTACAATGATGTTACGCCTTGCAGTATTACATTACCATGATGTTACGCTCCTCATATACTATATTACGACGATGTTACACTATGTAGTATTATATGTGAAATTATCGTAAAATAATTTACCTCAGATTCAAAGACAAGATTATTTGGAGATTATAAGCATTATGCTATTTAAAACAAGTGATGATTAAATTCGTGAAGGTGAAAGGGTAAGAAAATCGAAGAAAATGAATTTTCGTCGAAGTTTGACATTTTGGAATAAATTATGGCCCGAGCTAAAATACCCGGTATTTATGAACTAGTGTCATACAAGGTACCATATGACAATGATAGTAATGTGTATAAGGTGTGTTAAAAGTGAGTAGTATTTTAAGTCATTTGAGATAATTCTTAATTATGTAGGTAATTGGGTAATTATTAATTTTAGTGGAAGATTAACAATTAAATAAGATGTTGGTGTTAACTGATTGCGAATGGATAACCATTAAGGTGGAAGCCAACAAATTTTATTCTTCAAGGTGGCACATATTTAGGGAACTCTTGGCTAAGTAATCACCTAGTGGGGCACACACCCACTAAGGTAAAAGACTCTCAAATTCACAAATATGGAAAAGGCAACGTTGAACTTCAACAAAGTCATAAAATACTTTCTAAATTCACAAAGTAAAAAAGGCTTAAGACTTTGTGAAATTACAACCAAGAATCTTAAGCCCTCTTCCTACATCATTTTTGTAGAGGTGTATGTGCAATGTAACGATGGAATTATCAAATTAATTCATATGAAATCTCATAACAGTACAATAGTGTGACACGCAATTCTGAGATAGTGTTTTATCGCAATTGACGTATGTCACATGGATTGTCAAGAGAAACGACTCAGGCATGTTAAGGCCATCACTTATTTATTTTTGGCATTATCCATACGATACAAAAAAAAGAGCAAATGCACAACTTCCATAAATGACTCTATTCATAGAAATGCTAGAAATGTTAATGTTCTTGATTCCCATATGTCTTATTATTCTATCGTGTGTTCATGGATATCAGAAAATACGTAAGTTGATAAAGTTTACTTCATGATTTTAATCAGAGGCATATTGGTCTTATGACGTTCCGAGAGATTTTATTGACGTACCTCTCGTGCATTGCATTCATTTATACATGGACATTGACCCATGGCCAGATGGTGTGATATACGTGTGTATATGTATTTATATATATATATATATATATATGTGTGTGTGTGTGTGTGTGTGTGTGTATGTGTGTGTTTGGTATGAGATATGAGAAAATATTACGGCGTTATATACACACCATCACCTGATTAGCTGGTATATGTTGATGATTTTGCCCACAGTAGCCGAGATGATATGATAGGATGCCCTCAGATGCTTGATGATGTTATATAGGCATATACCTAGCATGGTATGACATTTATATGAATATGCATTGCATTATAAATATTAATGATTCACAGAGTTATTCAAACTTACATGTTCAGTCTTTTACTCCATGTTTCTCGCATGTCTATTATTTAATGATTTTCATTCCATACATACTCACTATTATTTGTACTGACATCCATTTTTCCTGGGGATGCTGTGTTTCATGCTCGCAGGTCCCAATAGACAGGTCGAGAGTCCTCCATGTAGGCTATCAGCTTAGCAGAAGATGTTGGTGCACTCCATTTGCTCCGGAGTTGCTTGTTTGGTCAGTATGATTTAGACGTGTATTGTTTGGTATGGCGGGGCCCTGTCCCAACCTTTATGATAAGTGTGTACTCTTAGAGGCTTGTAGACAAATTTCATGTATATGGATACTTGTATGACCTTGTTGAACAATATTTTAAGTATATAATGGATCACATTGGCCTTATATGTCTGTATATCACATGTATGAGTTTATATACCAAGTTGGGTCATTCTATGTTGGGTATTCCCTATGTTTACTCTGGTTAGCCCATGATGATCCGTTTGGCCCATTTACCAATGGTAGTACGATAAGAAAGATATGTAACGTTGGTACTCGGTTGAGTAAAGCCCCGGTTGCCCGTCGCGGCCCATCGGTTTGGGTCGTGACAAAGGGGGACCATCAGCTTGTCTACCTGCACCTACGAGCGTGAAACGTAGGCTCCGGGAAACAGGGCTTCCTTTGAATTGCAAAAATGTCACGTTGCTAAGATGCTAAGGAATTTTTGTTTGAATTCTTGTTGAAGATCTGTTGCTTACAAGTTGATATAAGCACCTCTATTTGAATTAGAGAGTATGGGTATGGGCCTCACATTTCAAGGCTTGGTGTCACATATCCTTTTCAAATGTGCGACCTTTGAATTTCTTTTAAGAGTCATAAAATAGAAAAGAGGGTGCTGCCACGTTGGGGGGTTAAGTTTATCCTTCACGACACTTTCTTATCTGTAACGACCTGGCCGGTCATTCTGTGAGATCAGCCCCGTTTTCCCTATTTATGCTTATTCATATGTTTCTTAGCCTATTTATGCTGTGTTGGGTCGGTTGGGTCGGGTTCAAAGTGGTCGTGTTAAGAACTGAGACAGTTAGTCTCTTAAATTGGCTTAATAGTTGGAAAAAGTCAACTAAGAGTTGACTTATTGGTAAACGAACTCGGAGTGTAGATTTTATGGTCGGATAGCTTAGTTAAGTGATTTAGGACTTAGGGGTGTGTTCGGAATGTGGTTTTGATGTCCGGTGTAGAATTAGGCTTGAATTGGCGAAGTTGATTTTTTGGCGATTTCCGGTCGGCAGTGGACGGTTATTGTATTTCATTAATGTCCCATTTGTATTCTAGACGGTTATTGTATTTCATTTGATTTTTTCTTATAAATTTCTCTTGCACTTGTGACACCGGGTTCTGGGACGATTTTGGGATGTATTAGTTAATTAAATTGTTAAAACATCGTCATTTTCTCAATAAATTTTATTGATTTTCATATAATGAAATGAAAAGTAACGATTTCAAAATACTAAAATAAGAATTTTAATTATCTACTGAGTGTTGTCTTGCCTGACAATGGGGCCCGGCACCATCACGACCTTAGCGGATTTTGGGTCGTGAAAACGTGGTATCGGAGCACTAGGTTCCCTTAGGTCTCACGAGTCATGAGCAAGTCTAGTAGAGTCTTCTGGATCTGTACGGAGATGTCTGTACTTATCTTCGAGAGGCTACATGGCTGTTAGGAGTACTTCCCTTCTTGATTCCTCATCGTGTTATTTGATTCATTTGAGGCTTATGCCTATGTTACTTCCTACTCAATCTTACACGTCACGAAGCGCTTGCTATAAATCGAGAATTTGAGGAATTGTATGGTACTACAGATATGGTGCGTGATGTTTTTCCACGCGTAGTTGGTTGGGGCTATTGTCGTTGCTCTGCGGGAGGATATTATGTTGTTTCAGCTCAGTAGTTGTGTTTCTGAGAGCTTTGAGGCTATGCTCAGGTTGTTATGATGCTTGTGATTGGTTATCGCACGGTATTGATATGATGATAGGATGCTTACCCATATGTCGGGGAAATGAATGACTTGATAGGAGTCCTACTCGGAGCGTGATTCTGATATTTCATTATTTTATTTCCGGTGAGGAAAGACAATTGGACTATAATTGATCAGGTTCGAGTTGATAGAGTAATTAGACTGGGTGTTTTCAAGTGAGGTGGAATCTTCATCTATGATGTGGCATCGTCATCTTTGATCTAATAGGATGTGTTAAGTTCGTCGGTGATATGGTTTCTTCGGTTGCATTGGGTCAGGGTAATGTGAAGTAGTATTGAAGAAGCGGTTGTCAGAGATTGTGGTGTGCGGTGGTTCAGGATTGAATAAGTATTTCTAATGTAGGCGGCTCGAGGAAGATGATCTTCGAAGAGTTTTGAAGTTGTGGTGATCTGCTGGTTTAAGTGCTACAGAGAATGATATTTACTTGAGGCAACAACCGAGCAGCATACGAAGAGAAAAGACATGTGAGAAGTGTCCGGTGGCGGATAAATTTCCAGAAGGCCAGGTGTAAGAAACGAAAGTCAAGTGGTTGCTTAAAAAAGTGAGTTTGACCAAAAGGGGAGAGTGGCAGTGTAACATATGGGTTCGGTGGTAAGTTAAATGTACATCTTGGGGAGAAGTTTGGAGTGATTTAAGAATTTTAGTGGACGGTGATTGAGTCCACGGGCTTAAATTGAAATGTTGGCTACTACGACAAGAGATTTGATGCAACAAGAAGGAGTGATTGATATGAAGAAAGATGGAATACAACTTTGAATTAGAAGATATTTTCGCGCATTTAGTAGATATCCATGAGGAGCGGACGGACTTGTAAAGTTGGTAAATGAGAACGGGTGTAGGATGGGGTATTGATGTCGTAGAGATTTTGCAGTACAGTGTCATTGGAAGGTGTCAGTTTGTGCACAGGTGGGTTATCTTCTGTGAGCAGGTCAGTGCTTGCGTGGTTGGCAGAGTTTTTGCGAGGGATTTTACTAACTATTCAGCAAGAGCTCGGATGTGAGAATGTGGTTAATGACTCAAAGTAATTGTGAAATGATAACGGAAGGAATTCAAGGAATTTGGCGAGTTGGTTATGCATGATCATGTCAACAATGAAGGAATATTCTTGATGAGTTCCAGATTTGTGTAATATCGGCTTCAGGATAAGTTGGAGAGTTCCACCACCCACGATTGGGTTGCACGGTTATCTACTTGCAAAAATTCTGGATATCAACATATTAGTGGGTTATTACAGCTATGGGAAGAAGACAGGAGTGGTAACTGAAAATAGGATTTGTTAAATGTTTGCAAAGGTTGGCCTTACTGAATCAGGTTTAGGCTTTGGAAAGATTCAGGATTTGTGCTTAGTACAAAGGTAATTTGCAAGGGAAGTGATTCAGTCGGGTGCTTATTCAAGATGGGTGTTCAGGTACCAGCGAAGCCGTGGAGTTGATTATATTCGGGACCAAGCCAGAGTAGGTGACTCTCAACAGCGGTCCTAGTAGATTCAAAGGTTAGAATGTGGTGTCTAAGGATTTCAAGCCCACGGTATGGTTAAGAATCGAGCTTTCACAGCAGAATTTTGAGAAAGGGAATATGGTTGGAGTGGCCTATGTTATCTTCAGCGTGTAGAGTAGCATTTGGAGGAAAAAGGAGAAATTGACTTTGTGTCCGTAAAAGGGTTATCGGAATGGGTATACCGGTCGAAGGTGTGAATATGCGTGCAAGGAGAGCATGAAACAGTTCATGGGCTTGGAGACAAAGCAAAATGGAATCACTCGAAGTGAGTGCGAATTGAGGTGTTATGTGTTGATTGGAGTTATTATCATTCCTAAGGTGAGTGCGAATTGGATTAAGGTATAAGATGGGTCGTGTTATATTAGCTTACGGAGAGTTTAATTGAATCTCTCTACGGTATTGTGGCGGTGTTAGCATATGGGCATTGTGAGTTATTGTTCATCTTGATCCATGGCTTGAGCAAAGTGGGGGGAGTTTGTTGTCGATAAGTTGATCGCGAGGCTAAATGTCATATCAGTTTCAGTTTGAGGTATTCAACTGAGTCAGTTATGTCCTTCAGAGGTTGAAGTTGAGTTTAAGAATGACGCGAGTGTTGAAAATTTGGAAAATTTAGATGGTCAGCCATGGGGGAATTGGCCTGATGGTGGCAATGATTAGTGCATCCCCCGTGATTAGATTATGCATGTGATTTGTGGCGGTACGTGCAAGGCTTGACGGCCGCCGTAGTTGATTTTATTTGGAAGCATTCAAGTTTAATGGCCTGTCATGGGTAGGCGGATCCCGGAAGGAATATGGTGGCATAGACTATTACCTGAGGATTTGCATGTTTTGTGATTACGAGAATTCGCTCGTGTGTTGTTATGGTTCTCTTAAATTGAGTTAAGTAAAAGGCTTCTATGTGATAAAGTGTTCGCCCTAATAGTGGTTCAGGAGTTATGATGGAATTCTTGTGCTATTTCATATTGGCATGTTAGGTGCAACGAGTAGTATGGAATTTAAGGTAAGGTTCAAGGTTGCGGTTCGGTGTTGACAAGGATGTCACGAGCTCAGATGATCTAGGAAAGGGATTTGGATGTTTAGAGTAAGCCGGTATCGCTTTCAGCTTCACTTGAGATCGGTGGTGGTGTAAGAGGCTTTGGGTTCTGGTTGTAGGTTTCTTGGTTGGCTTTAGAGCATTAGTGTTATCGGTGGTGTGGATGTGCAGACTTGTTACCTTGTTTAGAAGGTCGTGGGAGCGTGACCACGGGAAGATCGTATGAGTGTGACATGTAGTCAGTTAATTGATTGAAGATTCATACCATGTATAAAGAAGTATAATATTGTTTATTTAAGAGTTTATTCATGGAGGGCCCTCAGTTCATTTGGTTGCGGATGTAGGGGTTTTGCTCCGGCTATGATGGTTGTTCTTGTGTGTTATTAGAAAAGTGGGTTATTATGGAACCAATTAAGACTATTAGCCTAGTTCGGTGCGAGCAGAATTGACTCGAGGGTTGTGGATGGATTTAAATAAGATTATGGGCTCCGTAATAGTCAGGAGTGTTCATTTCGGTATAGCGCTTATCATGGAGATGTATTACAACATTAGATGTTGTTACATTCTCGTACATTTCATGTAATATTATGATTGTGTTGTGTGAGTGTGAAACGGCTTGCCAATTTCTTATGTGTTGAGGTTCCGCGTAGTGATGATGTTATGTGAGCATGATAGCTCTTGAGATTCAGAGTATATATATATCGCACCTCAGTTATGCTTGAGTTTTGTAGCGTATGGCTCTATCAGTCTCCCCAGAATGGTATTATGCACTTGGAGTGCTTGTGACCGATATTTGGTATTTTATAATAGTGAGAAATTCAGCTCGGTATGTATCTCCTTATGTAAATTTTATGTGTGGGTCGGGTGGCACGCCACCACGGGTATGTTATTTGGATCGGGTTGCACGCCGCAACAGTCTGATGTTGAATAAGATTCCCCATATTTATTTTCTTGGGTTTTACTTCCTATTTTCTGAGGAATGTCCATATTAGTTGTATGAGTTGAGTAGTCCCTTCCTGAGTCATTTTCGTATGTATCGCGTTCGAGTTATGGCCTATTGGCGCATTGTGGCATCATGTGAGACTGTTGGTCATGTCTGGGGTGATTTGTTGCCTGAGTAGTTCATACTGAGTGAGAAGAGATTAATGGATCATGGATCAATGGGATAAGATTATGTGAAGTATATTAAAGAGCAAATACCATTATTCAGTTCATAATGAAGTGAGGATTCTAGTCAGGAGGAGAGGTGCGATGATTTGTTGATTCTGCAGTTGGTTATAAATTTCTACACATCTCCTCCGTTGTGGTGGCATCATAAGAGTTATATCAAGACCTATATATAAGTCATGAGGTGCATTGGGAGCATCAGATTCGTGGAATTTTAGCTATTAAGGCCAGGGAATGTCGTTATGGTTAAATGATGACTTATGCGGTGTATGGTGCTAATTTAGCGGAGGCATGCAATCATATTCTGGTACTTCCTGGTGTGATTAATTCGGTGTTCATATATTGGAAATAGGCCTGACAGAGGATTTCGGGTGTTGAAACTAGGTTCTGAGCTTATTGTATGGATAAAAAAATATATCTTCGGATTTGATCGAGCAAATGTGCTCAGCTGAGTGGTAACAGCACAGGTCGGTGCACGAAGTGTTAAACGATGATTTTAGATAACTCCAGAGCATTTTTAGCACGTTCGAGGACGAACGTATGTTTAAGTGGGAGAGAATGTAACGACCCGAATGGTTGTTTTGAGCTCTAGCACGTCGTTTGGCAGTTTAAGGCAATGATTAGCTTCATTTTAGGTATTATGACTTGTAGGCGTGGTCGGAACTGAATTTCGGGAAGTTCGGAGTTGAATTGGAAAGAAAGTTCTCATTTCGGAAGCTTTAAGTTGGACGAATTGGCTGAGATTGGATTTTTGAGTAAACGACCTCAGAATCGGGATTCGGACTTGGGCGTATGTTCGGATCAGGTTTTGGATGACTTGGGGGCTTTTTGGCACATATTGTGGAAGTTAGCATTTTAGAAGAATTTCATTAGTTTGTGTTGAAGTGCATTTTAGTGTTATTGATGTTCGTTTGGGATTCCGAGTCTGGGAATAGCTCCGTATGGTGATTCTGGTGTTAGGAGCGCGATCGGAAGAGAATTCGGATGTCCGTAGGTCATTTTGGAGTCATTTGGCTAAAGATAGGAAATTTAAAGGTTTTGAGGAATTGAACCGGAAATGGAAATTTTTATATCGGGGTCGCATTCCGATTCCAAAAGTTGAAATAGGTCCGTAATGTTGAATGCGACTTGTGTGCAAAATTTAGGGTCAATCGGACGTGATTTGATAGGTTTCGTTATCGAATGTAGAAGTTGGAAATTTCAAAGTTCATAAAGATTTAATTGAGTTGCGATCCATTGTTTTGATGTTATTTAAGGCGATTTGAGTCCTCGAGCAGGTCTGCATTATGTTTTGGAATGGGTTGGTGTGATTGGATGGGGTCCTGGGGGCCTCGGGTGGACTCCGGGTGGTTAATGGATCGAATTTGGAGTTTGAGGAAGGGCTGGAGAATCTGGTGTCTGGTGCGATCGCACCTGCACAATAAGGGCCGTAGGTGCAAGAGTCGCGGGTGCGACGTATGGCTCGCATATGCGAGATTTGGCTGGAGTTGGGGAAGTCACAGGTGCGGGTGCTTGCGCGCACATACAGGCGCGCAGGTGCGAGGCTGGAGGCCGCAGGTGCGAAGGTTGGGGCTGGGTAGTGTGTTATTTTAAACCGAGGTCTTGGCTCGTTTTCACTTCATTTCTTCCATGGAAGGCAATTTTGGATGAAATTTGGAGTGGCATTTTCGGCGTCTTCCATAAGGTAAGTGATTTCTTTCCACCTTGGGTTAATTACTTGGATTATACATGGATTAGACATAAAAATTTGTGGGAATTTGGGATTTTTGAAGGAAGACCTAGAATTTATATCTTTGGATTTTAACCATGAATTTGGGCATGAAATTGCAAGAGGATTATATATTTGAGTTCGTAATGTCATGGGTAATCTTTATCTTATGAAATTTTGGAAATCTGGGAAAGTGGGCCCGAGGGCAATTTTATCGACTTTCCGAGCGGGGTTGGGAATTTATATAAATTGAATTGTTATAAGTATTAGAGTATATTTTCATTGGTTTGCCGTTATTTTTATAGTTTTGGGCATGGTGCATCAATGTGAGTCGTCGGAAGGGCTTGGAGGCCGGTTATGAATCTTCGGAGCAAGATAAGTCTCCTTTCTAACCTTTTAAGAGGGAATTGTCCCCATAGGTGAAATAATTAAATATGTGCTACTGTGTGTGGGGGCTACGTACGTAAGAGGTGAATATAGTCCGTGCGTAGCTACTATTATGCTTATGTCCGGGTTGTCTAGGACCCAAAATCATGTTTTATTTGCCGTACTTGTAACTTTACTGATGAATTTAAAGATGTTTAACCCTTAACGATCTGGGCAAATGAATTTCTAGAAAATATTTAAATACTATCTTCGTGACCATTAAAAGAGAAATTGTCATTTTCTTGGGTACTTGTTTTCCCGATGTAGTGGGGGTGGACTGTTGAATGTGTATGATTTATGTGTGACCGCTTCGCAATTTATATTCTGTGACTGGGGTTATTTCTTCGACTATTCTCCTGGGAGCGGGCCGTACTCCACGACAGGTTAATAGATGCATCGATGGTTCACACCGTTCGACCCTTTGGCAGTGCACAATTTACATTTATGTTGGCTCGGACCATTCGACCCTTGGCATTTCCTGCGCATGATATTTGCTGGATACCATCTGTGATTTGAACTGTTTAATTTCCTTAAGATATGAGTGGTTAACTGAGATGAAGGAAATTGGGATTTATAATTTATGGAAGGAGTTTTCCTTTCCTGCTGTTATATGTTATTTGATAGTAACATCCATGTTTGACATCACACTTGATTATATTAATTTGACCTCTAGTAAGTGTCAAAGTCGACCTCTCGTTACTACCTCTTTGAGGTTAGGCGGGATACATACTGAGTCACGTTGTTTCGTACTCATACTACACTTGTTGTGCATTTTTGTTGCACATGTACATGTATATCTAGTGGCCCCGCTTGGCGTCGTGGCATGGTTGATACGGGGACTTAGGTGAGCTGCACCTCTCGAGACGACCCGCAGCCAGCAGAGTCTCCTTCAGAGTATTGAGTTGTACTTTCTTTACTGTCCCATTTGTATTCTGGACGATTATTGTATTTAATTTGATTTTTTCTTAGAAATTGCTCATGCACTTGTGACACCAGGTTCTGGAACGATTTTGGGATGTATTAGTTAATTAAATTGTTAAAACATCGTCATTTGCTCAGTAAATTTTATTGATTTTCATATAATGAAATAAAAAGTTACGATTTCAAAATACTAAAATAAGAATTTAATTATCTATTGAGTGTTGGCTTGCCTGACAATGGTGTCCGGCTCCATCACGACCTTAGCGGATTTTGGGTCATGAAATTTCTAGTACTTCTATGAATAGATGCATTTATGAATGTTGTGCATTTGCTTGTTTCGTTTGTATCGTATGGATCATGCCAAAAAGAAAGAAGGCATAGCCTTAACATACATGAACCGATTCTCTTGACAATCCCTCTAACACACGTTAATTGCGACAAAAAACGTGTTTTTCTCAAGAACATCGTACAGATTTTTCCCTAATTCGATCCGCCGTTACATATTTTTCACAAAGACGTGTGTTAGAGGGATTTTCAAGAGATTTGGCTCATGTATGTTAAGGCTATCCCTTATTTCCTTTTGGCATGATCTATACGATACAAACGAAACTATTAAATGCCCAACATTCATAAATTATTTTATTCATAGAAGTACTAGAAGTGCCTATGTTCCTGATTCCCCATATGTCCTTTTATTCTATCATCTGTTCATGGATCTCAAAAATATTTTTGAGTTTATAAAGTTTATGTAATGACCCGATCGGTCGTTCCGAGAGTTTCATCCCCGTTTGCCCCTTTTCTGCTTCATTGTATGTGGATCAGCCTTATTGTGTTGTATCGCGTCGGTTGGCTCGGGTTCAGAGTGATTTTTGAAAGGAATGAGACACTTAGTGTCTTAAGTTGGTTATTTAGTTTGAAAAGTCAACGGGAAGTTGACTTATGGATAAACGATCTCGGAATTTGGATTTTTGTGGTTCAGATAGCTTCGTTAGGTGATTTTGGCCTTAGGAATGGGTTCGGAATGTTATTTGGAGGTCCGTCGTAGAATTAGGCTTGAATTTGTGAAATTGTATTTTTGGCGATTTCTGGTCGGCAGTGAAAAATTAGATATCTGGGCGGAATGGAATTCCAGAAGTTGTGATAGCTTCATAGTGTCGTTTGTGATGTCTGTGCAAAATTTCAGGTAATTCGGACGTGGTTTGGTTAGTTTCGGCATCGTTGGAGAATTTGGGAAGTTTAGAAGTTCTTAGGCTTGAATCCGAGGGTAATTTGGTATTTTGATGTGGTTTTGAGTGATTCGAAGGCTCGATTAAGTTTGTATGATGCTATGGGATGTGTCGGTATGTTTGGATGAGGATCCGAGGGCTTCGGGTGAGTTTCGGGTGGTTAAGAGATCATTTTGGCCTTGGTGATATAGTTGATCAGCTCCAGATTTCTGATTCTGGTTTCCTCTTTCATGTTCGCGAGAGGGGCCTTGCATTCGCGAAGAGTGTTTCTGAATGGTGAGTTTTTGTTCTACAGGTTCGCGAAGGAGAGGACGCGAACACGAAGGATAAGGCAGTGAGTGCATCGCGAACGCGTGTGTGGTGTCGCGTTCGCGAAGAGGAGTGAGGACGATGGGGACCCCAGGTTCTTGGTCTACGCGTTCGCGAGGTGAGGGTCGCGTTTGAGAAGTTGTGAGCTGGTAAAGCATCGCGTTCGCGATGCAGTTGTCGCATTCGTGAAGAGTAAAGTGGAAAGGCAGTTTGGGTTGGTCTACGCGAACACGATAGGACGTTCCCATTCGCGATGAATGTGCATCTGGGCAGATTTAAAAGATTCAAATGAGGGTTCTGAGTTCATAACAAAAAATGGAAGTGGGAGCTCGATAGAAGGCAATTTTTGAAGGGATTTTCAAAGAATGGTTGGGGTAAGTGTTTTTCACTTAATTTTGGTTAAATTCCATGATTGTATCTTGATTTTTATTATTTACATTGGAAATTTGGGGGAAAAATGGAAGAGAATTGGAGAGATGATTTTGGGGATTTGAATGGGCATTTGATGTCGGATTTTGATGAATTTGGTATGCGTAGACTCGTGAGTGAATCTGTTTCCTAGTTTTGTGACTTTTGTCGGATTTCGAGACGTGGGCCTGGTGGCCGGGTTTGAGCCGATTTCGGGTTTTTATGATAATTCGATATTTTTCTTTTGTAATTGGTCCCTTTAGCCTATATTGATCGTATTTTGTTGCTTGTGGAAAGATTCGGGTCGATTGGAGGCCGATTCGAGGAGGGAAGGCATCGCGGAGTGGATATTTGATCAATTTGAGGTAAGTAATGATAGTAAATCTAGCCCTGAGGGTATGAAACCCCATATTTCACATTGTTTTACTATTTTGAGGTGACGCACATGCTAGGTGATAGGCGTGTGGGTGTGCACAGTTGGGGATTGTGACTTGGTCTATCCCGTCACAACTATAAAGTTGCGTATTTGACTGAAATTATATGATACTATGTGTTTTAGAAAGAATTTCCTATAAATTGGGCTGAATGCCATATTTGGGCCTTGTGGCAAAGCTGTTTGGACCTTAGGGGCCTTTTCTGATTATCCTCTCATTTTTTTGATTTAAGATCTATACTCACTCATGTTATGTTTGCTGATTTCATAATTCAGTCTTTGTTACTCCGTTTTGATGCATATAAAATGTTATTTTGGGTTGAGCACCCTATTTTTACTGATAACCCAAGTGGCTTGAGAGGTTTATGACTGAGTGATGCCGAGGGCCTATTTTTGTGAGGATATTTATCGGATCGGGCTGCAGGCCGCAGCATGTTGTTAGTGATTCATGATTTTATCAGGCCGAGGGCCTGATTGATTTATGACACGAGGTGGCTTGTTATGAGGCCGGGGGCTGATTTATGCCACGAGGTGACTTATTATAGCGCTTGGGCTGTAGGAGCCCATCCGGAGTCTATACACTCCCAGTGAGCGCAGGTACCCTGAGTGAGTGATATGATGTTTGCCTGAGGGGCTGGTCTTGATTCATGTTGTGCCCGAGGGGCTGTTTACTAGTGATTGTAATGTATGTTGCCCGGGGGGCTGTATATGAGTGAAAGTGATGTTTTCTCGATGGGCTGTTTATGATTCATACTTGCCCGAGGGGCTGTATATGAGTGATGTCTGCCCGAGGGGCTGTTTATGATTTATGTTGCCCGAGGGGCTGTACACGAGTGAGTTTTTCCTGAGGGGCTTATTATGTTTTCATCATTTTTTTTACTCAGTGTTTTACCACTTCATTTGAAAACTGTTTAAAGATGTTTTAAATGGTTTTACTGAAACTGGATTTAAATGAGCTGAGTTGATTCAAAACCCTGATTCTAAAAGCTTGATGTGTTCTACTGAGATTTCAAGAGATGAACTGTATATGTTTTATTATTCATCACTACTGCTCAGTCTTTAATTACTTCTATTACTTACTGAGTTGGCGTACTCGTATTTCTCCATGCACCTTGTGTGCAGATCCAGGGGTTGCTGGATGTGCTAGTAAGTGTTGATTTCATCCGTCGTGGATCTGTTGTAGTTAGCAAGGTAGTTGAATGGAAATCGTAGCCCTGCTCTTCTCCGTCATATCTTCCTATAGATGTTATGGGTTGGTTTCCATATTGTATTGGTCTTATTATTATCGGACAGTTCTTAGTAGATGCTCATAACTAGTGACACCCTGAAGTCAGGTTTTCTTTCCGCACTATTGTTTTGATTTAAACAATTTATGAAGGTCTATTTAGATATCTTTAATTTTATTTTAAGAATGAAAATATTAATTGGTTTTGGTAATGTGTCAGCGTGCCTAGTACCACGATATGCGCGATCACGACAGGGTAGTTTGGGTCGTGACAAATTAGTATCAGAGCCTAGGTTACATAGGTTTTACGAGTCATGAGCATGTTTAGTAGAGTCTTGCGGATCGGTACGGAGACGTCTGTACTTATCTTCGAGAGGCTGCAGAACCCTTAGGAAAAATCTCACATTCTTGAATTCTTGTCGTGCGAATCCATTTATTCAGCCTAAAGCGTAACTCTTTGAATTCCTTTAATGTATTCTAATGCGCACGTGAGCGCTCGACATCAGATGTGCATTGATGGCTTGTGATTTCCATGGGTGAGATGTGAAATGTGATTTTATCATGTTGTTAATGGGCCACTCTGGAGGACTTGAGGCCGGTTTTTGTCTGTGGCTTGAGTGCTGAGATTTCGATTGTGTGAGCACGCGCATTTGGGACTTATATGTCCGTTGTGTCCGTATTGGTGGGATTTAGTGACTGGATGAATATGTGATGAGTGTGATTTGATGGTAAGATGTGTTCAGATTATTTGATTAATACAAAAAAAATTGGCTGAAGATGTAGCAAGAACTATAGAGTGTTTGACTTTTGACTTGAGTTGGCATATGGCCTCGAGTTGTGAGTGTGTTGAAGGACCTCTCATGCAGTTTAGTTGTGGAGTGACGTGGATCTTATTGTTGTGTTATGAGTTCTTGGTGATGTCTTTACGGCTGACCAATTCCCCAGCAACATTCATGTATTTGATTAACAGTGTATTCTAGCCGTATTTGTACTCTTTCGTTATTGTATTCATTGATGGCATCCTAGCGTAATCACGTAGCCTACAGGATCATACTCACCATTTGAGGATGGTATTATAGAGATTGAGGGAGGAGAAGCTTTATGCAAAGTTCTCCAAGTGTGACTTTTGGCTTAGTCCAGTAGCATTCTTGGGACATGTGGTGTCCAGTGAGAATATCCAGGTGGTCAGACGAGTGTGGAGAGAGCTTTCGGAAGCTCAATATTGCTTTGATCACAGCTCCAGTGTTAGTTCTGCCATCAGCTTCCGGTTCTTATACCTCGTATTATGATGCCTCGAGGGTAGGCGGTGGTTATGTTTAAATGCAAGAGGGTGAAGTGATTGCATAATATCTAAGATTTAAGGAAGGGAATAGAGAGATATCAGTTTGAGGCTAAGTAGGCGAGGTTATCTTCCGCGGGATGTCCTGAAGTTGTGTGATCCTTAGGTTGTTTTGTAAGAAGTTCTCTTTTACTAGTAAATGATATATGTTGCGATTTGAGTTTAGATTGCTTGTGAAAGCTGGTATGACTATTACAGTGGTGAAGGCGAGACTTGCAGATGATTTGAAATATTAGATGGTTTGTGTTATATGAGCTTATGAGGGATTTTGTTGAATCTCACTACGATATTGTGGTCGTGATATCATATGGGCATTGTGAGTTAATTTTTGTCTTGATCGATGGCCTTGAGCCGAGTGGGGGAGTCTGATAATGATAAGTTGGTTGCAAAATTAGGTGTTGTATTGGTTTCAGTTCGAGGTATACCACACTAGGACGAACAGAGCAAGAGACTCCAAGCAAGCAAACTATATCATAGATACGAAAGTTTTCCTACAAAAGGGATGGCTATTGCCAAGCTACACTAACAGTTAATTTGCTTGTAGTCGCAACAGTTTTCCTACCAAAGGGGCTGGCTTCAACAACCCATAAGGGACGGCTTGCCAAGCTACACAACTCAGAAAACTGTTGTACTACAATCAACCCAACTGTTAAAACTCAGAAAACATTCGTACTACAACAAGCTAACTTTCTTAGAGTATTCTTACTCTATTTTCATACATGGACCGGCCTTTCCATCCATTCGAAAGAAAGAACAAGAAGGAAATTTAGAAGGAACTCATATGTAGTATATCACAAAGGTTTAGAAAAGTTACAAGATAATCCTACAACTACTACAAGGCCTCCTTTATATAGGAGTAGGAGGTTATTACAAGACAAACTTGCATTAAATTAAACCTATCTTACATGGCAAACTTATCGACAAGTGGGTCCCTTTTTACATGTGAAGGACCTTAGGAAAAACCAACTAAAAGCTCCTGGAAACATGTGACAGGGGTGAAATATACATGGTTTTGGCATGTGACAGGTTGTGGGAGCATGTGAAAATAGTGTGCTGCATGTGTTGAAGCATATGGAGGCATGTGAAAACATGTGAAGGCATGTGAAAGTGGGCCCCAGCTGGTTTGGAAGGATGTGAAATTTTGTTTTGGCATGGGTAGATGATTTTTAGGGGTTTTTGGTAGGTAATGTAGGATTATGGTGAGATTAACAAGGATTTAGATAATTGATCTTCCTGGTCTGTCTTCTAGGCATCTTTTCAGAGATCTTGTGTAGTAACACCTAGAATTTGTCGGTTCTTTCTCGGCATGTTCCTTCTCCTTTGGATTGTAGGATGTGGTCCGTAACCTTAATCTGGAGATGTCTTGCGTGATCTTTTCTCGGATTATTTCATACGGAGTTTGATATTCTTTTGCTGCTTCTCGGACTTTTTCCCAGTGAGGATGAGTGCTGGTATAATTCCAACTTGCCCAATCTTTTGGCCATATTTCTTTCGGGATGCACCTGTTTTGCTGGAAGATAACTCTCTGTGCTTCACTGTATTCTTCTTCCATGGATAAAATGGACACGGGAAGTTTCCACCAGAATGATGACTCTGCTTGTGCCTGGACTTTTCCGTTAATAATCTTTATTGGCCTGTGAAACATGAATACCTTTGCATTGTAGGAATCATTAAAACATTTTATCCAATATCTTCTAGGCTTGAACCATAGTAGAAATACTTTAAGAGCTGGTTCAATGTTGTCAAAATCTTTGAAGACATTGCACTTGAATTCCATGAAAATGTAGTACTGATGGCACATGTACCAGAAAAACCATAATAATTCTTGTGGAAAATCCTTCGCTTGAGCTATGAATATATGGCAGAAAGGATATTCTGGATTGACCCCATATGGTTTGAGAATTGATCCTCCGTGTTGCCGGAAAACTTGAAGCTCATAATAAGTCCTTCTTTCCATAATAATTGACGGATCAAAAGGATCCATGAGGTTGAACAACTCTGGTGGATGATCTGTTGGCTTCAATGNCAGCGGTGGAGTTTGAGAATGACTCGAGTAATGGAAATTTTTTGATACAGGTAGAAGAATCAATTAGAAGGTAATTCGGAAAGATCTCGGAGAAATGGGACAGCTTGGTAGTAGATTGGATCAGCATGGTAATGAGTAAGATCAACTCTTGGAGTGCTTATGATGTGGTAACGTTCTACGTGTGATTCGTGGCAATGCTCTTGGGTTTTGACGGCCTACGTAGCTTAGTTGAGTTAGAGGGATCCAGTCTTGATGGGTTAGTTCAGTATAATGGGTTTTAAAGGGTTCTTGATGGTCTCTATCGTAGTTGAGATGTATATTTCCTACTGGTGCATGGGGCATGTGGCATATTGCAATTTTCTCAAGAATAAAATTCAAATGGAAAGTCTTAACTGATTGAGTATGTAGTTGCTTGCGACTCAGAGTGGATGTGAGGTTTATTGTATCGTTCATATGGTGGCATAATATGTGTGATGTGTGGTGTAGTATTGAGATTGCAGGTGCAACGTCACGATGCGATTTGAAAATAAGGTTCTGAATACTTAGGTAGCATGGACTATCTCAGATGATCAGGTAGATGATGTTACTTTTAGATATGGCTCGAAGAAGGTATAAGTTTCAGAAGAGGCACGGTGTTTTGATATATGGACACTTCATTGGTGTGGCGGTACTCTCCTTGTAACACGTACGGATTGTAGGGGTATCCCTCGTTGTATGATCATGTATTAGGGATGTAATGGACATTCTGGCGATAGAGTTGAGATCGGATATGGTGATTTGTGTGCTCTGAAGGTTTGGAGTCTGGGAACTCAAATGAGTAGATGATTTCATAGTTGAGGATTGTAGAGACGTAGCCAAGGTTAGTCAGAGGTTGGTATGTGTTGTGATTCAGTCATTATGGACCTTCGGAGGGTCGTTTGTCTATTGTGCATGACCAGATTGATTTGGGGCTCCTTAGTAGGCCCATTGGGGATAAGTGTTTTTCACCGAGTCGGATTTATTGGCTCTTTAGTGCTATTGTGAGGGGCATGCCAGTTAGTGGTTGTTAGGATTATCTGTGTTCTGGGATAATTTATGAGTTACTCTTCCCTGCGACGGGGATAATTGCCAGTTAGAATTCCTGACTTGATTTATTCATTTCCACTATTAATCATTAAATGGATCTACATGATTTAATTGCTCGTCACTACACTCAAGTTTTTAGTTACATTGATTACTTATTGAGTTGGCATACTCACGTTACTCCCTGCACCTCTGTGTGCAGATCCAAGTACCGGACCATCTCACTAGTTGATTTTTGGACGAGTTTGGAGTTGTTCGAGGATTAAGGTAGCTGCTCAACGTCCCCAGCTCACCTCTTTTCTTTCCCTCAGATCATAGTTTCTTTTGGTCTTTTGTACCTCAGACTTTTGTTGTAGTAAGCCACTATGTTGTACATTGTATTTCAGTCTTAGATGCTCATGACAGTTGACTCCGAGTTTTGGGAAAGTGTGTATTTTGTTTCATCTCATTCTGCTATTTTAAAATCTGCTAAATTTTGGGAAAATCATGATATATATATATATATATATATATATATATATTGATAGTCTGAAATAGTTGGCTAGCCTAGTCCCACGGTAGGCTCCATCACGGCCGGTTAGGATTTGGGGTCGTGACAAGTTAGTATCAGAGCCTAGGTTACATAGGACTCAACGGTCATGAGAAAGTTTAGTAGAGTCTTGCGGATCGGTACGGAGACATCTATACTTATATTCGAGAGGTTGCAGAACCCTTAGGAACAATCTCATTTTTCTCGAATTTTGTCGTGCCATTTGATTGATTTTGGAAATCTAAACTTCTGTTGTTTCATTCTCTCACAGATGGTGAGGACTCGCGCCACCGATCAAAGCGATCCCACCAGCTAGACTAGTGAGGGGTCGAGGCCGCGGTTGAGGCCGTGGTAGAAGTAGGGCCCCAGCCCGTGCCGCAGATGCTCTAGCGGGACAGACTAAGGCACCAGCAGTGCCTATTATTATTCCGGGTCTTCAGGAGACCCTGGCTCAGATTGACTGTGTGTACAACCCTTTCTCAGACAATCGCCGCTATTTCTCAGGCCAGGGGAGGCAGTCAGACTCCAGTTGCCCGGACACCTGAGCAGGGTACTCAGGACCATCAGACGCCGGGGTGGTTCCAGCCCAGCTAGTTGCTCCAGTTCGGGACTTCGTGGTCCTGCTATTCCAGAGGACGAGCAACGTAGAATCGAGAGGTCAAGTAGACTACAACCTCCGACATTCAGTGGTGCTGAGGGTGAGGATGCACAGGGTTTTATGGATAAGTGTCAGAGGATGCTGCGTGCTGCTGGAATTTTTGAGACCAGTGGGGTCTCATTTGCTACTTTTCAATTTTCTGGTGCTGCTTTCACTTAGTGGGAGTCTTTTGAGAGGCGTAGGCCTGTTGGTTTAGCACCCCTCACCTAGAAGAAGTTCTCCACTATCTTTTTTGAGAAGTACGTACCCCAGTCTCACAGGGAGGAGCATCGCAGGCATTTTGATCAGCTGCGTCAGGGGGAGCTATCAGTGACGCAGTATGAGATGCGGTTTTTGGAGTTGGCTCGTCATGCTACAGAGTTGGTCCCTACTGACAGGGAGAAGATTAGGAGGTTTATAGATGGCCTTACTTATCAGCTCCACCTTTTCATGATCTGAGAGAGAGTATCAGATGCTACATTTGAGCAGGTTGTTGATATTGCTCGAGATATTGAGTCGGTTCTCCGCCAGGAGCGGGTATAGAGGGAGGCCAAGAGGCCTCGTGGATTGGGTGGTCCCAGTGGTGCTCCTTCCAGGGGGTAGTTTCAGCATGGTAGAGGCCGTTCATTTAGGCCTCCTCGGCCAGGTACCCCAGCCTAAAGTGGTGCATCTTCGGGGAATGGTCCCCGTGGTTTTCAGCCCATCCATTCTTCATTCGCTGCCCTTCCAGCCCATTGTGCAGCTCGAGCACCATCAATTCAGGGTTCTTCTATGCAGGGTTCTCCTAGTGGCCATTCGGATGTCTGAGGGTTGAGTGGAGAGGTTCTTCTGATTATGTGCCTAGCAGGGTGATTTCCTACATGAAGGCTCAGCGTATGGTTGAGAAGGGGTGTTTATCGTATCTGGCTTTTGTGAGGGATGTCAGTTGTCACGCCCCAAGCTGGAGGATCATGACTAGTACCCGGGCCATATTTGCCGGGCACCAACGTACATTTTATCTAATCTTCTTATTATCTTTATGGGTCGACAAGATCAATATAAGTGGTAGATATGGATTATGAACACCAAACAATGATAGATAATGGAATGAACATGGATAACATGGGATAACAAGACTTCCAAGAAACTACGTATAAGTTAGGAGCTACCGCGCTTCCATGAAAGACTATACAACAAAAATCATCCGACAAGGCATACCAAACTATACATAAGCTGACACCTGTCTATGAGCCTCTAAAGGAGCATAAGTAATGCAACATAATCGGAATAGGGCCCCGACATACCCATAATATCTATAACCAAAATGCATACCAAGACCACGGCAAGTCTGGAGAAGGGATCTCGCCTATAACCGCTAAACTGGAAAGCCTACTGTGGTGGGAGAACTGTTTCTACCTGTCTATCAGGACCTGCAGCACAACATGCAGCGTCCACAAATGAAAAGGACGTCAGTACGAATAATGTACTGAGTATGTAAGGCAGGTCAATATAAATATGAACAATAATGTAAAGAAAGGTAGAGAAGATACAACCTTTAACATTTGAGTGCTTCTAAGTGACAGCAACATGAAAAGCATGATACATATATACACATAATCTTTTAAAAGCATCCGACTCTGTGGGCATCATCATTATCGTATCAACATCTGCCTCTGTGGGCATCATTATCATTATATCATACCCGGCCTCAAAGAAGACTCGGTAAACCCAATTTATTAGTGGTTGCACAATAGGTGCGATACCCGGCCGACTATAGTGCGGCTCGGTAGAGTAAAATAGATACATATATATAATGCATGTAGGTCTCGTTGGAAACATGTTCTGAACATTTCGGAGTGACGTAAGGTCGATATTCTCCATACACATTATTAGGATTAACTCTTCATCAAGAATATTATAAGAATCAGAAAGTACCAACAACATTGATAACATAAGAATAATAGGAGAAACCTCAACATCAATTGTTCCATAAGAAGGGAAACAATGCAAGTACTGCTAGCTTCCAAGAGTAGAGTATCTTTGGAAGCTCGTTCATTGCATTATGTACAATCGGAGTCATGCAAAATAAATAAAGGGATAGCCTCACATACCTTGTATATAATGCCCCAATCTCAAGCTATGCAATTGTCACGACTCCTTAGTTTACAATAAGAGAAACGACACTATCGTTATCATTTAAGCGTCATAACTATTGTGTATCGACCACAACCTATTTTACGATGAAATGGACAGCACCTACCTTATATATATGACTACACACAAGTCAAAAAAATCACCAAACATCCCAAACAACATCAATAATAATCAAATTGAGCCTCCCAAAACAGTCCACACACAACCTAATAACTTCATACATAAGACGACCACCATAGTCGTGTCAAACGACCAGGAAATGTTATGACGAACGACCAGCCCACAACCCTACATATATATGGTGTTTCTACACACCCTTCATCCTCCAAAACTCCACAATAAAGTAGTAAAACACGCAGCCCAACAGCAACACAAAACAGTCCGCAAAACAGTCCGCTACAAGTGAATAACTCGAACTCACGGCTTCCGATCACCGTCCCGTGACTTCTTACAAGTATAAAACGAACTACCATGAATTTACAGCACAAAAAATGGATGAAAGAGAGCAGTAAACTCACCTTACTTTCTTGATAAATCAGCCCTTATCTTGGTTCTTCAAACTTTAGGGTTTACCCCCAATTTGAACGTGAAAGAGAGGGAAATCAATTAGGGTTTGTGGATAACTTTTGGGAGGAAGTTTGCAGGGGTTTAGGTCTGGTTATTTGTGAAATATAATGAGGGATATATTGCAGGAGATAAGACTTTTAATGTTCTCTTTGGATGACCCGAAATTCCCTCTTTTTGGGGTATCATTTAACCTAGTAGGTGGCCCACCTACTTGTCACCTAGCAGCTTGTGCAGTCTCGCGAAAATGACTACATCTCTCTACTCCAATGTCGTATTGATAAGCGGTTTAACGCGTTAGAAACTAGAGTCATAGATCTTCAATTTGGTGGGTAGATCATCCTGTAATTCTAAGTATTGGGATAAAAGCTTAATACATTTGACCTAAACTTTAAGTAAAACTATGAACCTAAGTTGCGACAACTCTTGTCGACTTTTGTTTCATAACTCGTTTGACTTCAAGACTATGATACGGATATTATATGATTCAAATACCTTAAAACACGACTTCTTGAGAATATCAAGCACCCCTAGGTTTACCCAAAAATACGAGTTACAACATCCTTGATTCGTTTAACTTCTAATACGTGTTAATCACTCTTATACACTCTTGTATCATTTAAGATCAATATGATTAACTTATTATCATATCAAAGATAATCTATTCTCATGTTTATGTCGATTAACTTATGGTATTAGCCAGCGTACGTGAATATGGGTTTTAACACCCTCCTATCCTTAGGAGCATTCATCCTCGAATGTATGTGTTTAGGGGGAGCCTAACTCATCGTGGATTCCAACGGAAATTTCCGGCCCATTTTTCCCCTATAAAATGGATACTAGACAAACTTATTAGTAGTTAAACCCAATTTATTTCCATTCAAGGCTACGCAGAGTATTATGGATATGTACATTATCTGCATATCACCATTGTGTATTAAGGAAGAGTACACTCAAGCTATTGCTTACCTCATAGAGTTGTTTCACCTTCTAATGGGTCCTGCGTCCCCTCGGAATCCTTGTTATCTTGAATCTGGAACAAGTAAGGGTATTTAGACTTCATCTGCTCTTCTGCTTCCCAAGTAATTTCTTCCTTGTTCTTGTTCCTCCACAATACTTTGACGGAAACTACATCCTTTGTTCTTAGCTTGCGGACTTATCGATCTAATATAGCTACTGGCACTTCATCATATGATAGATCCTCTGTATCTTGTACATCTTTGATAGGGATGACTCGAGAAGGGACTCCAATACATTTCCTTAACATATATACATGGAATACCGGGTGGAAAAATTCCAATTTGGATGGCAATTCTAACTCATAATCAACCTGTCCAATTCGTTGGAGAATTTTGTACGGACCGATATACCGTGGACTTAGCTTACCCTTATTCCCAAAATGCATAACACCCTTCATCGGCGAGATCCTCAGGAAAACACAATCACCAACCTTGAACTCCAAATCACGACGTTAGACATCAGAATAAGACTTTTTCCTGCTTTGTGTCGTCCTTAGCAGCTCTTGTATCAGTTTGACCTTTTCAATAGCTTGGTGAATCAAATCTGGCCCATATAGTTCTGTTTCACTGACTTCGAACCATCCAAGTGGTGATCTACATCGCCTCCCATATAGTGCCTCGTACGGGGCCATTTTAATACTGAAATGATAGCTATTATTGTAGGCAAATTCTATAAGTGGAAGATGGTCCTCCCAATTCCCCTTGAAATCTAGAACACATGCTCGTAGCATATTTTCAAGTGTTTGAATGGTACGTTCAGCTTGTCTGTCAGTCTGTGGATGGAATGCAGTGCTGATATTCATTTGTGTGCCTAAACCCTTATGAAAAGACCTCCAAAAGTTAGCCGCAAATTGCGCTCCTCGGTCTGATATAATAGATATCGGTACACGATGAAGCCTAACAATCTCCTTGATATACAAATTTTCATAATCTTCGGCTGTGTAAGTTGTTTTAACTGGCAGAAAATGGGCACATTTTGTAAGTCGATCAACTATCACCCATATGGAGTCAAACTTATGAGAAGAGCGAGTCAATCCTATAATGAAGTCCATATTAATCACCTCCCATTTCCAGGTCGGAATCTCTATATTCTGAAGCAATCCACTGAGTTTCTGATGTTTGATTTTTACTTGTTGACAATTAGGACACTAGGATACAAATTCTGCAATAGAACTCTTCATGTTATCCCACCAATACTGCTTCTTAACATCATGATACATCTTTGTCGAGCCGGGATGGATGGAATATTGGGATTGATGAATCTCAATCATAATCTTCTCTCTCAACCCTACCACATCAGGCACACATAACCGACCCTGGTATCTCAGTGCCCCATCTGCTCTGATCTCAAAGCCGTAATTTTACACTGTTGAATGCTCTCTCAAAATCGTACTAAGGTAGGATCCTCATATTGCCGTGCTTTTACCTCAGCTACCAAAGATGATTCTGATGTATTATGTACAGTAACCCCTTATTCATCAGAGTCTAACAATCTAATTTTCATATTCGCTAGCTGATGAAGCTCACTAGTCAACCCCTGTCTACTTGCCTCAATGTGTACTTAGCTTCCCACTGACTTACAACTGAGAGCGTCTGCCACAACATTGGCTTTACCAGGATGGTACAATATTTCGACATCGTAATCTTTCAGCAATTCAAGCCACCTACGCTGCCTCAAATTCAACTCCTTCTTCTTGAAGATGTATTGTAAGCTCTTGTGATCTGTGTAGATGTCAACATGGACGCCGTATAAGTTGTGCCACCATATTTTCGAAGCATATATTACTGCAGCCAATTCCAAATCATGGGTCAGGTAATTATTTTCATGCTTCTTCAATTGTCTTGATGCATAAGAAATCACCTTCCCATGTTGCATTAGTACGCACCCCAAACCTATACCTGAGGCATCACAATATACCACATAACCTTCCGTTCCTTCTGGGAGAGTGAGCATTCGCGCATATTTCAATCGATTCTTTAACTCCTGAAAACTTCGTTCACAAGTGTCAGACCACTGGAACTTAGTAGCTTTCTGTGTTAACCTAGTCAATGGTGATGATATAGAGGAAAACCCTTCTACAAATCACCTATAATATCCTGCTAGCCCCAAGAAGCTGCGGACTTCTGATGGTGTTGTAGGTCTCGGCCAATTCTTTGCTGCATCGATCTTTTCAGTGTCGACACTAATACCCTCGTCAGATATCACATGGCCAAGGAATGCTACTGAGTTCAGCCAAAATTCACATTTGGAGAGCTTAGCATATAACTTACGATCCTGAAGCGTCTGTAATACTATCTTTATGTGGCCCGCATGTTCCGCCTCCGAACGAGAATACACCAAAATGTCATCAATGAATACGATCACGAACACATCAAGATAGAGCCTGAATACAGTATTCATGAGATCCATAAAAGCTGATGGGGCATTTGTTAGCCCAAACGACATCACCAAGAACTCAAAGTGCCCATATTTTGTCCAGAAGGCCGTCTTTGGAATATACTTCTCATTAACCCTCACCTGATGATACCCTGAACGTAAGTCAATCTTGGAAAAATACTTGGCACCCTGGAGTTGGTCAAAAAGTTCGTCAATCCTTGGAAGTGGATCTTGTTCTTTATAGTAAACTTATTCAACTGTCGATAGTCGATACACATCTATAACGACCCGTCTTTCTTCCGCACGAACAGGAATGGCGCACCCCAAGGTGAGCTACTAGGCCTAATGAAGCCCTTATCCAGCAAGTCCTTCAACTGCTCCTTAAACTCGCGCAACTCTGTCGGGGCCATCCTATATGGAGGAATAGATATGGTTTGAGTGTCAGGCAATACATCAATGCTAAACTCAATCTCCCTTTCAGGTGGAAGGCCTGGAAGTTCATCTGGGAAAACATCTGGAAATTCATTGACCACGGGGATTGATTGTAGAGTTGGCGGCTTTGTCACCGCATCCCTAATGCGAACGAGATTATAAATATACCATTTTGAGATCATCTTCCTTGCCTTAAGATAGGAAATAAACCTACCTTTCGGCGTAGCAATGTTCCCTTTCCATTCGATGACAGGTTCATTAGGAAATTGAAACCCAACCATCTTCGTACGACAATCAACATTTGCATAGCATGAGGCCAACCAGTCCATTCCCATTATCACGTCGAAATCAACCATTTCTAATTCAAATAAATTCGCCGAGGTTTGACGACTACAAATCATCACTGTGCAACCTTTATATACCCTTCTAGCAATCATAGAATCTCCTATCGGAGTAGATACCGCAAGTGGTTTACTTATTAATTCAGGTTCAACGCCAAATGTATTAGCCACAAAAGGTGTAACATATGATAATGTAGATCCCGGATCAATCAACGCATATACATCGTAAGAAAACACATACAATATACCGGTAACAACATCCTGAGACGACTCGAGATCCTGGCGACCTACTAGAGCGTAGGTTTGAGTTTGAGCACCACTCAAACTCGGCACTGCACCTCTACCTCTTCCATGACATGTCGACTGCTGAAAACCCCGTGCTGGAGGTCGAACTGATGAGGATGAACCAGACACAGATCTAGTTGGCTGCGCCATACCACCACCTTCTCTATTAGGGAAATCCCGCTTCATATGACCAGGCTCTCCGCAAGAGTAGCACGCATCAAAACCTCGACGGCACAGTCCAAAGTGTGCCTTGCCACACTGATCACAACGGGGTGTTGGGAGTTTTGTCTGACTAATATCCCTATGATATTGCGATCCTGATGCCCGACGAACTCTGACCTGGACCAGAATAGGTAAATCGGTCATACCGAGGCCTCTGAAACTCTGGAGAAGCACTAGCTATAGGTGGCACCAAAATCCTCAAAAACTGGGGCCTAACACTACCTTTGAAGTCATGAGAATACCCTACAAACCTTTCCCTCTTATGCTGGCCCCTATCCTGATCGCTATCTTCCCTTTGCTGACACTTACGATCCTTTAGGTTCTGAGGATAAGCCTGAATATGGGAAATATCCATGCCCTCCACCAAGGAGTCTATCATGCACTAATTTATTAGATGTGGTCCCAACCCGTTCACGAACATATGCACCCTATCACTCATCTCGGCCACCATATGAGGAGCATACCTTCCTAAAGAATCAAACTGCATGCCATACTCTCGCACACTCATATTACCTTGTCTAAGGTTCAATACCTTATTAGCTCTAGCTCGTCGTATCTCAACGGGAAAATAGTGACGAAGAAAGGCCTCAGAAAATTCCTTCCACACAGCTGGAGGGGCATTCAGACCCCTGGATCTCTCCCAACTATCATACCAGAAAACCGCTAAATCCCGTAAAAAATGAAGCCAACTCTACTGCCTCTGTATCTGTAGCATGCATAACCCGTAGTGTACGATGAACCTGGTCAATAAAATTTTATGGGTCCTCCTTGGGGTCTGATCCGGTAAACACTGGAGGGTCCATATTAATAAAATCACGAACTCTCGTACTATCCGGTTTATTAATAGCACCGATATTCTGCCTCAGAGTCTGAGCAGCTACCAAGCTAGTCAACAACTACATCGCACTCCGCATATCCTGCTCTATAGGGCCAGACGGAGGAACTGGTGGTGCTGGGTTCCTCCTAATATTCTCTGGATGAGACGGAGTAGATGAGGTATGAGACGACATCTCACTCTGAGCCTCAGTTTTGCCTACTCTGGCTTGAGGCACCTGACCGGTACCCTCTCCCGCAGCTATATCAAGTTTTCTACTAATCGATTGCTTCCTAGTCGAAGGCATCGCTGAAAGAAAGCAAGGTTAATTTTAGATACAACACTAAGGACTAAAATCTACGCACGATCAAGATTTAGGAAGAAGGTAACAACCCTAGATGTCACATAGTCTCCTGATTATAAATGTGGCGCGCTACACATCAATAATCAAGACTCTACTAGACACGGCTCATAGACAACACCTAGGACAGACTTGCTCTGATACAAAGTTTGTCACAACCCAAACTGGAGGATCATGACTAGTACCCGGGCCATACTTGTGGGGCACCAATGTACATTTTTTGTAATCTTCTTATTATCTTTAAGGGCCGATGAGATCAATATAAGTGGTAGATATCGATTATGAACACCAAAAAATGATAGATAATGGAATGAACATGGATAACATGGGATAACAAGACTGCCAAGAAACTACATATAAGTTAGGAGCTACCACGCTTCCATGAAAGACTATACAACAAAAATCATCCGACAAGGCATACCAAACTATACATAAGCTAAAACCTGTCTATGGGCCTCTAAAGGAGCATAAGTAATGCAACATAGTTGGAACAGGGCCCAGACATACCATTAATATCTATAACCAAAAATGAATACCAAGACCACGAAAAGTCCGGAGAAGCGATCTCGCCTATAACCACTGAAATGTAAAGCCTACTGTGGTGGGGGAACTGCGTCTACCTGTCTATATGGACCTGCAGCACGACATGCAGCGTCCACAAATGAAAAGGACGTCAGTACGAATAATGTACCGAGTATGTAAGGCATGTCAATATAAATATGAACAATAATGTAAAGAGAGGTAGAGAAGATACAACCTGTAACATCTGAGTGTTTCTAAGTGACAGTAACATGAAATGCATGATACATATATACACATAATCTTTTAAAAACATATGCCTATGTGGGCATCATCGTTATCGTATCAACATCCACCTCTGTAGGCATCATCATCATTATATCATAGCCAGCCTCAAAGAGGACTCGGTAAACCCAATTGATTAGTGGTTGCACAATAGGTGCCATACCCGACCGACTATAGTGCGGCTTGGTAGAGTAAAATAGATACATATATATAATGCATGTAGGACTCATTGTAATCCTGTTTTGAACATTTCGGAGTGACGTAAGGTCGATATTCTCCGTACACATTATTAGGAGTAACTCTTCATCAAGAATATTATAAGAATTTGGAAGTACCAACAACATTGATAACATAAGAATAAGAGGAGAAACCTCAACATCAATTGTTCCATAAGAAGGGAAACAATGCAAGTACTGCTAGCTTCCAAGAGTAGAGTATCTTTGGAAGCTCGTTCATTGCATTATGTACAATCGGAGTCGTGCAAAAGAAGGAAAGGGATAGCCTCACATACCTTGTATATACTGCCCCAATCTCAAGCTATTGAATTGTCACGACTCCTTAGTTTACAATAAGAGAAACGACACTATCGTTATCATTTAAGCGTCATAACTATTGTGTATCGACCACAACCTATTTTACGATGAAATGGATAACACCTAACTTATATATATGACTTCACACAAGTCAAAAAAATCACCAAACATCCCAAACAACGTCAATAATAATAAAATTGAGCCTCCCAAAACAGTCCACACATAACCTAATAACTTCATACATAAGACGACCAGCGTAGTCGTGTCAAACGACCAGGAAATGTTATGACGAACGACCAGCCCACAACCCTACATATATATGGTGTTTCTGCACACCCTTCCTCCTCCAAAACTCCACAATACATTAGTAAAACAAGCAGCCCAACATCAACACAAAACAGTCCGCAAAACAGTCCGCTACAAGTGAATAATTCGAACTCACGGCTTCCGATCACTGTCTCGTGACTTCTTACAAGTATAAAATGAATTACCATGAATTTACAGCACAACAAAATGGACGAAAGAGAGCAGTAAACTCACCTCACTTGCTGGATAACTCAGCCCTTATCTTGGTTCTTCAAACTTTAGGGTTTACCCCCAATTTGAACGTGAAAGAGAGGGAAATCAATTAGGGTTTGTGGATAACTTTTGAGAGGAAGTTTGCAGGGGTTTAGGTCTGGTTATTTGTGAAATATAATGAGGGATATATTGCAGGAGATAAGACTTTTAATTTTCTCTTTGGATGACCCGAAATTCCCTCTTTTTGGGATATCATTTAACCTAGTAGGTGGCCCACCTACTTGTCACCTAGCAGCTTCTGCAGTCTCGCGAAAATGACTACATCTCTCTACTACAATGTCGTATTGATAAGAGGTTTAATGAGTTAGAAACTAGAGTCATAGATCTTCAATTTTGTGGGTAGATCATCCTGTAATTAAAAGTAGATTGTGAGAAAATATTAATAACATTTGACCTAAAGTTTAAGTAAAACTATGAACCTAAGTTACAACAACTCTTGTCGACTTTTGTTTCATGACTTGTTTGAATTTAAGACTATGATACGGATATTATATGATTCAAATAACTTAAAACAAAAATTCTTGAGAATATCAAGCACCCCTAGGTTTACCCAAAAATACGAGTTACAACATTATTGATTCGTTTAACTTCTAATACGTGTTAATCACTCTTATACACTCTTGTATCATTTAAGATCAATAGGATTAATTTACTATCATCTCAAAGATAATATATTCTCATGTTTATGTCGATTAACTTATGGCATGAGCCAACGTACGTGAATATGGGTTGTAACATCAGTGGAGAGACTCCCGCTATTGATTCGGTTCCTGTGGTCCGTGACTTTCCGGACGTGTTTCCTGCAGACCTGCCAGGCATGCCCGCTGACAGGGATATTGATTTCTGTATTGACCTGGTGCCAGGCACTCAGCCTATTTCTATTCCACCTTATCATATGGCACCAGCGGAGTTAAAGGAATTAAAGGATCAGCTTCAGGAACTCATAGATAAGGGGTTCATTCGGCCTAGTGTGTCACCTTGGGGTGCACCAGAGTTGTTTGTAAATATGAAGGATGGTTCTATTCATATGTGTATTGATTATCGGCAGCTGAATAGAGTTACAGTGAAGAACCAGTATCCCTTGCCTCGTATTGATGATTTGTTTGATCAGTTGTAGGGTGCTAGGGTATTTTCTAAGATTGACTTGTGTTCCGGCTATTATGAGTTGAAGATTCAGGGGCCAGAAATCTCGAAGACTGCTTTCAGGACTAGATATGGTCATTATGAGTTTCTGGTTATGTCATTCCGGCTGACCAATGCCCCAGCAGCCTTTATGCACTTGACACACAGTGTATTCCGGCCTTATCTGGATTCTTTCATCATCATGTTCATTGACGATATCTTGGTGTATTCCCGATCTCGGGAGGATCATGAGCAACATTTGAGAGTTGTGCTTCAGACCTTGAGAGAGAACAGATTGTATGCAAAATTTTTGAAATGTGACTTCTGGCTTGATTCTGTAACATTCTTGGGGAACGTGGTGTCCAGTAAGGGTATTCAGGCTGATCTGAAGAAGGTAGAGGCGGTTCAGAGCTGGCCTAGCCCGGCATCAGCTACCGAGATTCATAGTTTCCTTGGTTTGACAGGGTATTATCGCCGTTTCGTCGAGGGAATTTCATCTAATGCAGCCCCAATGACCAGACTGACCCAGAAGGGTGCTCAGTTTAGGTGGACTGAGGAGTGTGAGGAGAGCTTTCAGAAGATCAAGTCAGCTTTGACTACAACTCCGGTATTGATTTTGCCTATGTGTTTAGGTTCTTATACAGTTTACTGTGATGTCTCGAGAGTTGTCCTTGGAGTGGTTTTGATGCAGGACGGTAGGGTGATTGCCTATGCATCCAGACAGTTGAAGGTGCACGAAAAGAATTATATAATGAAGGATCTTGAGCTAGCAGCCATTGTCCACGCCTTGAACATTTGGCGTCATTATTTATATGGAGTGCATTGTGAGATTTTCACTGATCACCGTAGTTTGCAGCATCTGCTTAAGTAGAAGGATCTAAATTTTGAGGAGGTGGTTGGATCTTCTCAAGGACTATTACCTCATTATCTTATATCATATGAGGAAGGCCAATGTAGTGGCCGATGCCCTGAGTCGCAGAGCGGAGAGTTTGCGGAGTTTATCCTACCTTCCAGTAGCAGAGAAACAATTAGCACTTGATGTTCAGGCTTTAGCAGGTCAGTTGGTGAGATTGGATCTATCAGAGCCTCCGTGGGTATTGGCTTGTATAGCCTCCATGTCTTCTCTTTATGATCAGATTAGAGCACGCCAGTATGATGATCAACATTTACTTGTTCTTCGGGACATGGTCCATTGAGGTAATGACAGGGATGTGGTTATTGGTGATGATGGGTCATGAGGATGAAGGGCCTGATTTGCGTGCCCAATGTAGATGGGCTCTAAGATTTGATTCTAGCTGAAGCCCATAGCTCGCGGTATTCCATCCATCCGGGTGTCGCGAAAATGTATCAGGATCTGAGGTAACATTATTGGTGGAGGCGGATGAAGATAGATATTGTTGAGTTTGTGGCTCGGTGTCTCTACTGTCAGCAGGTCAAGTATGAGCACCAGAGACCAAGTGGATTGCTTCAGAGATTTGATATTCCGAAGTGGAAGTTGGAGCGAATCACCATGGTCTTCATAGTTGGACTCCCACGGACTTCGAGGAGGTTTGATGCTATATGGGTTGTTGTGGATCGGCTGACCAAGTTCTCGCACTTCATTCCTGTTGGTACTACTTATTCTTCAGAGCGGTTAGCTGAGATTTATATCAGGGAGATTTTCCGATTGCATGGGGTTCCAGTTTCTATCATTTCTAACAAAGATACTCAGTTCACATCTCAGTTTTGGAGAGCCGTACAGAGAGATTTGGGTACTCAAGTCGGGTTGAGCACAGCGTTTCATCCTCAGACCGACGGGCAGTCGGAGCATACTATTTAGATTTTGGAGGATAGGTTGCGTGCATGTGTCATTCATTTTGGGGGCTCACGGGACCAGTTTCTGCCACTCGCGGAGTTTACATATAATAATAGTTATCAGTCGAGTATCCAGATGGCTCCGTATGAGGCTTTATATGGTAGGAGGTGCAGATCTCCGGTTGGTTGGTTTGAGTCGGGCGAGGCTAGGTTATTGGGAACATACTTTGTTCAGGATGCATTGGGTACGGTGAGATTCATTAAGGAGCGACTTCTAGCACGACACAGTCTAGGTAGAAGAGTTCTATGGACCGGAAGGTCCGAGATGTGTATTTAATGGTTGGGGAGAAGGTACTGCTGAAGGTGTCACCCATGAACGGTGTTATGAGGTTCGGGAAGAGGGGAAAGCTGAGTCCCCGATTTATTGGGCCTTTTAAGGTGCTTCAGAGGATTGGGGAGGTGGCTTATAAACTTGCCTTTCCCCCCAACTTATCAAGTATTCATCCGCTATTCCATGTTTCGATGCTCCGAAAGTTTTTTGGTGACCCATCTCATGTTTTGGACTTTAGTACGGTTTAGCTCGAGGGTGATATGTCATATGAGGTAGAACCAGTGGCTATTTTGGGTCGTCAGATCAGTAAGTGGAGGTCTAAGGATATAGCTTCAGTGAAGGTTCAGTGGCGATTTCTGGTCGGCAGTGAAAAATATGCTATAGGTGTCGGAGAGGAATTTCGATAGTTGGAGCAGGTTCGTAATGTTATTTTTGATATGTGTGCAACTTTTCACGTCAATCGGATGTGTTTTTGGTTGGTTTCGGCATCATTGGCGAAATTTAGATGTTTTAAAATTCGTAGGCTTGAATTTGATGTAATTTCGGTGTTTTGTGTTGTTTTTGGTGTTTCGAAGGCTCGACTATGTTCGAATGATGCTATGGGGTGTTTTGGTATGTTTGTTGTGGCCCCGAGGGGCTCGGGATTAATTTCGGATGGTTAACGGAGGGTTGGACCTAAGTATTTGCAGCAAAATAGTTGATGGTGTGAATTTACTAGTGTGGCCGCACCTACGGATGGGGAGCCGCAGGTGTGATGCCGCAGGTGCGAAAAGAGGCTAGGCAGGAGGAATCCGTAAGTGCGAAGAATGGGCCGCAGTTGCGAAGCCGCAGGTGCGAGAATTTGATTGTTAGTGGGTTTTCAGGTGCGCACCTAGGACCGCAGGTGCGAATAATTGTCTGCAGGTGGAAATTTGGAAATTCTTTGGTTGATTTGAGTGGGAAATTTTGGTCCGATTGTGGAGTTTTTGTATGTATAGAATCGTGGGTGGATGAGGATTCTAGTGATGTAATATTTATTGAATTCTGAGACGTGGGCCCGGGGATCGAATTTGGCCAAATTTCGAGAATTGTGTTAAAACTTTGTATCTTTTGATTGGGTTTTGTTCCATTAGTGTATATTGATGATGTTAATCTGATTTTTGTCAGATTTGGAGCATTTGGGAGCCAATTCGAGGGGCAAGCGTATCGCGGAGTAGCTTTTGGGCTGTTTTGAGGTAAGTAATGATTGTAACTCTAAACCTGAGGGTACGACACCCCATTTTTTGATATTGTGTTGATAATGAAGTGACGCACACGCTAGGTGATGAGCGTGGGGGCGTGCACCGATAGGGATTGTGACTTGGTCCATCCCGTAGTGACTATTAAGCCGCGTATTCGATTTGAATCCTTATGATATCCTGCATTTTATAAATTTATACTTGTTTATGGGCTGTGAGCCATGATGAGGGCCTTGTGCCGACATGTTTAGACCCTCGAGGGGTACTTTTACACTATTCTACAACTATCCTGTTGGAATAATTGTGAACTCAGTCATGTTTCCTACTTGTTGTTATTTTCACTGTTATCACGTTGCTTTGAAAACTCTGAAAAGTATTTTGGTTTGAGTCCCGTGAGTTACGTTGAATTGCCCAAGTGGCTTGTGAGGGTGATTGAGTCAGGTCAAGGCCGAGTATGTGAGGATAGCTATGGATCGGGCTGCACGCCGCAGTAGTATATATGTGTTAGGCCGAGCGCCGAGTATGGCGAGCTGCACGCCGCAACAATATATGCGTTATATATTATATGTGGCTCGAGTTGCACGCCGCAACAATATATGTTACATATATGGATCAGGTTGCACACTGCAGCAATATACATATTGGATCGGGCTGCACGCCGTAGCAAATATAGCGTTTGGGCTGAAGGAGCCCCTACAGGAGTCTGTACACCCCCAGTAAGCACAGTCGACTATTATATGGATCGGGCTGAACACCGCAGCATATGTTATATATATGGATCGGGATACACGCCGCAGCAGTAGTGGAGCGGGCTACCCACCGCAGCATTTGTGTGTGTTCGTGGTACTTGCTGGGTACGAGTGTTGAGTAAGAGCATGAGATACTGATAGTGGAGTCACGCCTGATAGGAGTACCCGAGAGGCTTTATTGTAAGTGATATTGTGCTCGAGGAGCTTATATTTTATGAAAATGCTATTTTTGCTCATCTTTACACAGAGCCTCTGATAATAAATGTTGGATAAATGTTTTTATACGAGAATTTTAAATGGAAACCGGAGTTTTATGAAATATTCGGAATTGTAGAATTCTTGACTTGATTTATTCCTTTCCACTGTTATTCATTATATGGATCTACATTTAATTGCTCGTCACTACACTAAAGTTCTTAGTTACATTGATTATTTACTGAGTTGGCATACTCACATTACTCCCTGCACCTCTGTGTGCAGATCCACGTACCAGACCATCTAACTAGTTTATTTCTGGACGAGCTTGGAGTTGTTCGAGGATTGAGGTAGCTGCTCAACGTCCCCAGCTCACCTCCTTTCCTTCCCTCATAGCATAGTTTCTTTTGGTCTTTTGTACCTGAGACTTTTGTTGTAGTAAGCCACTATGTTGTACATCGTATTTTCCGTCTTAGATGCTCATGACAGTTGACTCCAGGTTTTGGGAAAGTGTGTATTTTCTTTCATCTCATTCTGCTATTTTAAAATCGGCTAAATTTTGGGAAAATCATGATATATATATTGATAGTCTGAAATGGTTGGCTAGCCTAGTCCCACGGTACGCGCCATCACAGCCAGTTACGATTTAGGGTCGTGGCAAGTTGGTATCAGGGCCTAGGTTACATAGGACTCAACGGTCATGAGCAGGTTTAGTAGAGTCTTGCGGATCGATACGGAGACGTCTGTACTTATCTTCGAGAGGCTGCAGAACCCTTAGGAACAATCTCATTTTTCTTGAATTCTGTCGTGCCATTTGATTGATTCTGGAAATATAAACTTCTGTTGTTTCATTCTCTCACAGAGGGTGAGGACTCGCATCACCGATCAGGGTGATCAACCACTAGCTAGACCAGTGAAGGGTCGAGGCCGCCGAGGCCGTGGTAGAGGTAGGGCCCCAGGCCATGCGGCAGCCAGGGCAGTATCAATTGATCCCCCTACTACTCAAGATCAGGTTCCCGCCGCAAATGCTCCAGTGGGACAGGCTCAGGCACCGACAGTGCCTATTGTTATTCTAGGTCTTCTGGAGACCCTGGCTCAAGTTTTGACTGTGTGTACAACCCTTGCTCAGACAGTTGCCGCTACTTCTCAGGCCGGGCAAGGCCGTCAGACTCCAGTTGCCCGGACACTTGAGCAGGGTACTAAGGGTCATTAGACACTGTGGGCGGTTCCAGCCCACCTGGTTGCTGCAGTTCAGGACTTCGTGGTTCCTGCTATGCTAGAGTTCGAGCAGCGTAGACTGGAGAGGTTTAGTAGACTACAACCTCCGACATTCAGTGGTGCTGAGGGCGAGGATACCCAGGGTTTTCTGGATAAGTGTCAGAGGATGTTGCGTACTGCTAGGATTTTGGAGACCAGTGGGGTCTCATTCGCTATTTTTCAGTTTTCTGGTACTGCTTTCACTTGGTGGGTGTCTTTTGAGAGGCTTAGGCATGTTGGTTCAACACCCATCACCTGGAAGCAGTTCTCCACTATCTTTTTGGAGAAGTACGTACCCTAGTCTCACTGGGAGAAGCAGCGCAGGCATTTTGAGCAGCTGCGTCAGGGGGAGCTATCAGTGACGCAGTATGAGATGCGATTTTGGGAGTTGGCTCGTCATGCTACAGAGTTGGTCCCTACTGACAGGGAGAGGATTATGAGGTTTGTATATAGCCTTACTTATCAGCTCCGCCTTTTCATGACCCAGGGGAGAGTATTAGATGCTACATTCGAGCAGGTTGCTGATATTGCTCGAGATATTGAGTCGGTTCTCCGCGAGGAGCGGGTAAAGAGGGAGGCCAAGAGGCCTCGTGGATTGGGTGGTTCCAGTGGTTCGCCTTCCAGGGGGAAGTTTCAGCATGGTAGAGGTTGTTCATTTAGGCCTCCTCGGTCAGGTCGCCTAGCCTATAGTGGTGCATCTTCGGGGCATGGTCCCCGCGGTTTTCAACCGGGCCATTCCTCATTCGGTTCCCTTCCAGCCCAGAGTGCAGCTCAAGAACCATCAGTTCAGGGTTCTTCTATGCATGGTTCTCCTAGTGGCCATTCTGGTGCCAGTGGCTCATTTGAGTCACAGTCTTCAGCTCGAGGGAGTTGTTATTAGTGTATAGAGTTCGGACATATGAGGAGGCAGTGTCCTCATCTTCTTGGAGGTTCATCTCAGCTGAGGAGCCATCCTTTGACTTCAGCTCCAGTTACTTCACCACCCACCCAAGCAGCCAGGGGTGGTAGTCAGTCAGCTAGAGGCCGCCCTAGAGGGGGGGGGGTCGAGCAGGTGGNGTCAGGCCCGTATTTATGCCTTTCTAGCCAGGCCAGATGTTATGGCCTCCGATTCAGTGATCTCAGGTATTGTGTCAGTCTGTTGCCGAGATGTTTTGGTTGTATTTGACCCTGGTTCTACATATTCCTATGTTTTTTCATATTTTTCCCATCTTCTGGGTATGCCCCGTGAGTCCTTAGTTACATATGTTCATGTGTCGACTCCGGTGGGCGGTACTATTATTGTGGACCGTGTGTATCGGTCGTTTGTGATATCTATTGTGGGTCTGGAGACCTGAGTGGACCTACTGTTACTCAGCATGGTCAATTTTTATGTGATATTGGGCATGGATTGGTTATCTTCGTGTCATGATGTTCTTGATTGTCACGCTAAGACCGTGACCTTAGCTATGCTCGAATTTTCTAGGGTTGAGTGGAGAGGTTCTTCTGATTATGTTCCTAGCAGGGTGATTTTCTACCTAAAGGCTCAGCGTATGGTTGAGAAGGGGTGTTTATCGTATCTGGCTTTTGTGAGGGATGTTAATGGTGAGACTCCCGCTATTGATTCGGTTCCTGTGGTCCGTGACTTTTCGGACATGTTTCCTGCAGACCTGCCAGGCATGCCCCCTAACAGGGATATTGATTTTGGTATTGACCTAGTGCCAGCAACTCAGCATAAAATTGGAGAAAACTACGAGCTATGGGATATTGTTACCCATGGTCCTTTGGTATAATGACCCGATCGGTCGTTTAGAGCTCTAGCGCGTCGTTCAACGGTTTGAAGTCATGAGCAGCTCTATTTCAGGTATTATGACTCGTGGGCATGGTCGGAGTTGAATTTGGGGAAGTTCAGAGTCAAATTGAAAGGAAAATTCTCATTTCAAAAGGCTTAAGTTGGAAGAATCGACCAAGATTTGAATTTTGAGTAAACGACCTTCGAATCAAGATTTGAAGGTTCCTGCAGGTTCGTATGATGATTTCGGACTTGGAAGTATGTCCGAATCGGGCTTTGGATCACCTGGGAGCGTTTTGGCGTATATTGTGGAAGTCAGCATTTTTGAAGGAATTTCCTAAGTTTGGCTTGAAGCGTATTTCAGTGATATTGATGTCTGTTAGGATTCCGAGCCTGGGAATAGCTCCGTATGGTGATTTTGGAGTTGGGAGCGCGATCGGAACTGAATTCGGATGTTCGTAGATTATTTTGAAGTCATTTGGCTAAAGATAGAAATTTAAAGGTTTTTGAGAAATCTGACCGGAAGTGGAAATTTTGATATCGAGGTCGGAATGAGATTCCGGAAGTTGGAGCAGGTGCTTAATGTCGAATATGACTTGTGTGAAAAATTTTGGGTCAATCGCACGTGATTTGAGGGTGTGATTCGTCGTTTTGTTGTTGTTTGATGTGATTTGAGGCCTCGAGCAAGTCCGCACTATGTTTTGGAATAGGTTGGTTAATTTGACAGGGTCTCGGGGACCTCGGGTGGATTCCGGGTGGTTAACAGATCAATGTTTGAAGTTGAGAAAAGCTGAAGTTGCTGGTGTCTGGTGCGACCGCACCTGCGAGGCTTTGGCCGCAGGTGTGGAGCTGCAGCTGCGGCTTTGGCGCCGCAAGTGCGAAGAATTGGTGGCTTGGCTAGGAGCACGGGTGCGATGATATTTCCGCACCTGCGAAGGTGCAGATGCGGACAATGGGGCGCAGGTGCGATTTTGGGCTGGAGCTGAGAAAGCCGCAGGTGCGAGAGATTGGTTGCACCTGCGGGAGCACAGGTACGAAGATAGGATCACAGGTGCAGAAATTAGGCTGGGCAAAATGTTTTAAAATCGGGATATGTCCATTCCTCTCATTTTTATCATGGCTTAGGCGATTTTAGGAGAACTTCAAGAGGGGAATTTCATCATCAATGTCAAGGTAAGAAATTTCTTCATGGATTAAACATGGAAATTAGTAGAAAAATTGGGATTTTGGAGGAAAGACCTAGAAAATTGTATTTAGGATTTCTACCACGAATTTGAGCATGGGATTTAGAGTAAATTGTATATTTGAGTTAGTAAGACCATGGGTAGGATATATCTTCGAGAAATTTCAAAATCCTGGCACGTGGGCCCGGGGGCATTTTGGTCAATTCACTGAGCGGAGTTGGGAAAGTATATAATTTGAATTTGTTACGAGTATTAAAATGAATTTTCATTGCTAGTTTTGGGCGTTGTGCGTCCATTGGAGTCGTCGGAAGGGCTTGGAAGCCGGTTATGTAATTTCGGAGTGAGGTAAGTCTCCTTTCTAACTTTGTGTGGGGGAATTGTCCACCTAGGTGAACTAATTAAGTATGTGCTACTATCTGCGGGGGCTACGTACGCACGAGGTGACAGGAGTCTGTGCGTAGCTACTATTATGCCATGTTCGGGTAGTCTAGGACCCACTAGCATGCCTTACGTGTTGTACATGTGATCCTGCCAATAATATTAGGCTGATAATGCTATTGAATATGTAACTTATTACCTACGAAGGCTAGAGTGTACCTTCTTAATCACTTAGAAAGAGAATTGACTCCTCCGTGGATAATTGTATTCCGGATAAGGTTATATTATTGAATATTATTAAACTTGGCAAATGAATTTCGAGAAAAATTTAAATACTAATATTTGTTATTTTTAAAGGAGAAATTTGTCATTTACTTGAGTATTTGTTTTCCTGATGTAGTGGGGGTGGACTGTTGATTGTGCATGACTGCATGTGACTGCTTCGCGATTTACATTTCGCGAGCGGAGTGTTATTTCCCTACTCTCATAGGAGAGGGTCGTTCGACCCTCGGCAATGCACAGAGATGATTATCATGATGGCTCAGGCCGGTTGTCCTTATCCCTTATGCGCATGCTAAATTGCTAAATGTTTTTCATGGATTTTGAAGTGACAAGATATTTGGGGGAAAATAAAGAAGTAGTTGTTTATTTAAGATATTTGGGGGGAAATGAGGGAGTAGTAACTGTTTATTTACTTTCAGTATTTACTTGAATTACAGTTATCCATAATGCTTACTGTTTTATCATCATCGTATGCCTACTACTGATATCATATTGCGCTAAATTAATTAGTTGGACCTTAGTGAGTGTCTAATTCGACCTCTCGTCACTACCTCTCTGAGGTTAGGCGGGCGACTTACTGAGTACACATTATTTTCGTACCCATGCTACACTTGCTGTGCATTTTTATTGCACAGGTACCTTCATAGAGATGTGGCTGGTTTGGAGACTTAGGCGAGCTGCATTATCCGGAGGCGATCCGCAGATGACAGTGCCTCCCTCGTATTGTATTATTTTATTTTAATTTCCTTGTCCAATTGTATTTCGAACAAGATTTGTAGAAATTGTAAAATTCTTAGAATTTGTTCATGCACTTGTCACACCGGGTTTTGGGATGTGTTTGGGATTTAATTTAATAAAGGGAATAGGTTACCTGTCGTATTTATTTGATAAATTTTTATTCGCTATTATAACTTGTAAGTGAAAGCTAATGATTTTGGAAAAGATGTTAAACAGAAATTTATTTCAACAAATTAATGATTGGCTTGCCTGACGGTGGTGTCCAGGGCCATCACAACCTTAGTAGATTTTGGTTCGTGATAACTTGGTATCCGAGCTCTAGGTTCCCTTAGGTCTCACGAGTCATGAGCAAGTCTAGTAGAGTTTTGCGGATCGGTCTGAAGACGTCTGTACTTATCTTCGAGAGGCTACAGGGCTGTTAGGACTACTTCCCTTCTTGATTCCTCATCGTGCGATTTGATTCCTTTAAGGCTTATGCCTATGTTTCTTCCTACTCAATCTTACGCGTCACGAAGCTCTTGCTATGAATCGTGGGTTGGAGAGATTAAAATGGTGCTACGGATATGGTGCGAGATGTTTTCCATGTGTAGTTGGTGGGGGATATTGTTGTTGCCCTGCAGAAGAGTATTATGATGTTTTAGCCGGTAGCTGTGATTCTGAGAACTTAGAGGTTATGCTCAGGTTATTAAGCTGCTTACGGTTGATTATCGCGCAGTGTTAACATGATGGTAGAATTTTTGCCCGTGGGTTGGGGTGACGAATGGCTTGTAGGGAGGTCTTCTCAGAGTGCGATTTCGATATTTCAATATTTAGATTCCGGCGGAAGGAAGACAGTTGAACTATAGATGGCCAGGTTTTTGATTGATAAAGTAGTAAGACTTGGTGTTTTCAAGTAAGGAAGGATATTCACCTGTGATGTGACATCGTCGTCACTAATCGAATGGAATGTGTTAAGTCTATCGGTGCTATAGTTGTTGCGGTTGCATTAGGTCAGAGTGTTGTGAAGTAGTATTGGAGAGGCGGTTGTCTGCGTGGTGGTTCAGGACTGAATAGTTATTTCTAATGAAGGCAGCTCTAGAAAGATGATCCTCGGACAGTTTGAAGTCGTGGTGATCTACTGGTATAAGAGCTGCAGAGAATGATATTGAATTGGACAGTATACAACGAAGGAAGACATGTGAGAAGTGTCAGGCGGCGGCTAAATTTCTAAAAGGCCAAGCGTAAGGAAAGGAGGTCAGGTAGTGCCTAAAGGAATGAGTTTAACCAAAGTTGTAGAGTGGCAGCATAGTGGTGAATTAGAGGATAGTGTAGCGCATTTAGTAGATGTCCGTGAGGAGCGGACGGACTAGTAAAGTTGGTAAATGAGAACAGGCTTGGGATGGGATATTGATGTTGTAGAGGGTGTGCAGTACGACGTCATTGGAGGGTGTCACTTGGTGATTTCCACATGAGGGTTATCTCCAGTGAGTAAGTTAGCGGTTGTGTAGTTGGCAAGTTTCTATGAGGGATTCCAGTGGCTATTCGGTAGGAGGCAGAATGTGTGAATGATGCTAGAGAATTTGAGTATTTAGGGATTGCTAATAAGAGAATTTGGAAGAATTGGGCGGATTGGTTGAGCAAGATCATGTTAACAAAGGGGAAAGGATCTCTGTAGGGTCTAGAGTGGTGCAAGGAGTAGCTTCGGGCTAAGTGGGGGAGTCCCACCACCTGCAGTTGGGTTGTAGGATTGTGTTCTCATGGGGTTGCGTATTGTCGGCGTGTTGGCAAGTTATTACAGCTAAGGGAAAGGAGTAAAATGGTGAATGTGCGTGGGATTTGATGAATGTGTGCAAAAGTTGGCCTTGTTGGACCAGGTTTAGGCTTTGAGAGATGCAGAATTTATGCTTAAGGCATAGGCGAGTTATAAGGGTAGTGACTCAGTCACGTACTTCAATGAGAGGATGTTCATGTGCTAGAAGAGCCTTGGAGTTGATTGTGTTCGGGGCCAGTTAGAGTGGGTGACCCTCAACAACGGTCCTAGTAAATTTGAAGGTTAAGAACGCGGTGTTTAAGGGTTAAAGGCATCAGTATGATTAATAATTGAGCTTTTGCAGCCTAACTTCAGAGAGAGGGAAAATTTTTGGGGTGCTCTATGTTGTTTTCAGCGTGCAAGATAGTATTGGAGGAGTGAGAGAAATAAACTCCGGGTTGTAGAAAGATTATCATGAGGGTATGAGACGGGTTGCGGGATTTAGGCAGCATGGACTCGTGAATCAAGGTCACTCGGGATGAGTAAGGGTTGAGTTTGCTATGAGAGGAAGGAAGTTACGATTATTCCTGAGGCAATTGAAGATGATTAAAAGAAGATAGAATGGTTAGCCATGGTTGAAATGGCGCACTTACGACAGTGATCAGTTCCTTCGGTGTGATTGAGTTATGTGTATGGTTTGTGCAGATGTGTGTGGGGCTTGTCGGCCGTCGTAATAAATTTCATTTGGAAGCATTCAAGTGTTATGGCTTGAAGGTGTAGGCGGGTCCCGGAAGGTTTATGGTGGTATAGACCACTACCTAATGATTTGCATGTTGGGTGATTGTGAGAATTCACTTGTTTATTGTTATGGTTCTCTTGAATTTTGGTAAGTAAGAAGGTTTTTATGTGTTGTAGTGTTCACCCTAATAATGGTTCAGGAGTATGATGGAATTCTTGCGCTATTCCATATAGGCATGTCAGGTGTAGTGAGCAGTAGGGAGCTGGGAGTAAGGATCGAGATATGGCTCGGCGTTAGCAGGGATGTCTAAGCTCGGGTGAGAGAGAAAGAAAAAGGGGACTTGAATGTTAGAGTAAGCTGGTATGGTCTTCAGTGTCACCTGAGATCAGTGTTTGATGCAAACGGCTTTGTATCCTGGTCATGGGTTCTTGATGTATTTTGCAGTATTAGTGTGGTCAGTGTTATGGATGTGCAAGACTTGTTACTTGGTGTGGAAGGTCGTGGGAGCGTAACCATGAGAATATTGTATAAGTGTGGCATGTAGTCACCTGACTGGTTGAAGATTTAGACCAAGTATAAGGAAGTGCAATATTGCTTATTTGAGTATTTGTGCCAAGAAGGCGTTCGGTTCAGTTGGTTGTGGATTGTGGGGTGTTTGTCCTGGCTATGATGGTTGTTCTTGTGTATTATGAGAGGAAGTGGGTTATTATGGACCAAGATCAAGCTATTAGCCTAGTTCAGTGCAAGCAGAATTGACTTGAAGTGTGTGAATGGATTAAAACATGATTATGGGCTTCATGTGAGTTAGATGTGTTCATTTCAGTATAGCACTCCTCGAAGAGGGGTGTTGGGATATTAGATGTTGTTCCCGTCTTCTTCCAACTCATGTAACGTTATGATTGTGCCGTGTGAGTTGTGAAACGGCTTGATAGTCCCTATGTGTTGAGTCTCCATGTAGTGAAGATGTTATGCGAGCAGGAGAGCTCTTGAAATTCAGAGTATATATATCGCACCTCAGTTGTGCTTAAGTTTTAAAGCATATGGCTTTATCAGTCTCCCCAGGATGGTATTGTGCACTTAGCGTGTCACGCCCCAAAACCGAGGGATGAGACCGGCACCTAACTAAATGATTCCGATCAAGCGGACCTAGATTACCTTTCCTACCCAACGCGTTACCACGTGCACAATATACAAATTTATAATGAATTTCCAACCAAATTTCCATTTTCCTATTTTAAAGCTTCAATCCTTTGATGATCAACTGAACACCACATTTCCATCACGGAACCAAGATTACAAATAATTACAACTACTACCCAATATATATATATATATACAACCCACATCATGTCTACGGAGCCTCTAAGAGTGCTAAGGGTTTACACAATACTTGCCAGTAACAATGTCCCGGCTATACCTTAAAAAGACATAAAATATAAAATGAGATGATATAGACTACACACAGCCTGGATAGGAAATGGGGCTCACTAGAACTGCTAGAGAGATGAAGAGGAGGCACCACTAACGGTGAACCGAGATACCTGATATAGAACCACCTACATCCATATAAAAGATGTAGCTCCCCCGGCAAAAGGGACGTTAGTACCATTGAATAGTACTAGTATGTATAAACAAACTTTACTCTATGTAAAATCAAGCAATACACATATATGAGGCAGTTAAAGAAACCCAAACAAATATTGCATAGAGATATAGAGAATCACAATGGGGTTTCCACAGTTTCTCATTTCAATTGTTTTCCTGTTGCGGCGTTCAACCCCACCCCACTTTTACAATCATATTCCACCCTTATTTCTTCTGTTTCGGCGTGCAACCCGATCCCATCTCAAAATCACATTACACCCTTATCAATTCTATTGCGGCGTGCAACCCGATCCCACCTTACAATTCTGTTGCGGCGTGCCACCCGATCCCACCTTACAATTTTGTTTCAGAGCAACAACCACCAACAATTATATCACAAGGATATTCATCATGAAGATCATAAGTTCATATCGACCAATAACTATGTGAAATCAAGGCACAATGATCCTTACCAATCAGTAATTCATATATGGTGTTGCCACAATCATTTAATTCAATAAAATCAGTCCATACTTACTTGCATCATTTCCTACACAGCCTTTAGCACTTTGATACGTTCAACAATGTAATTAATAGCACATTAACCAACAATTCAATCACAAAGATTATCATCGTCAAGGATATTAATTCGTAACAACCAAGTAACCACATGTAATCAAGACCACAGAAATCTTTATCAAACACTGAGTCATATACGGTATGCCATCAACATATAGCTCAATTAGTTTATCCCTATTTCCTTTTCATTATTTACTACACAGCATTTAGCACTTAGATACATTCAACACTTTGATTCATTATCATTTCTTTCGTTTTGCAGCACATCCTCTCATAACGATGTATTCAACATTTAACAAGCTTTGCTCATGATAGAATAAGCACAAAGAATCACCTTTTCGCAAGCTCATATAACATGGTAATCGACTAAGAAATTCAAAGAACGAAGTCTTACACCTCGACACAGTAGGGCAATCAATTCACATATTCTCAAGAAAGAATTTCACACCGAGTGCTCGGACACCAACAAGATGACTCTACAAGGATCAAAGTTAGCCATACATACCTCGATTTGGAATTTCCCCTTTAATTGTTTTATCACAAGTCACCGGACAATCTATCGCCGTCAATCTATTCCATAATGTGACATATTTCACTTAGAATTAGGAACAATAAAACATAAATCGAACTCATTTAGGCATTTTATTGAACTCTATGTGACCCCCCTTAGATTACTAACCCTTTTTTTTGTGAGTAATCACCCAAACCCGTTTCCCTTTACTAGACTATGACTAGTGGGTTACATGCATGTAAAATCCCTACCCCTATCTTCATGAACTCACCTAACCATGTTTCATTTTAACAAAAATCTGGAAATTAAGGTTGATGGGGTAGAAGCTTATCACCTATGGTGAAGAAAATGGTGTCCTACTTGATTAGTTCCAAGCTTGAATGATGAAGGAGGAACTTTGATGAAGTTGGTACTTTCTCTCTCTAGAACTCTCTCTTCCCTCTTTCTATTTTTTTCAGAAAATCTTTAAAATGGAAGGGGCTAAGTGTTTTAATGAACTGGGGATCGGGTATGAAAATTAGAATCTTAACAGTCCCGGAGTAGAAATACGGTCAGGAATGTGATCGCATTCCTGCTATGCGGTCTGCATTCCTGTCACATAAATGGCCCTCAAATGGGCCAAAAAAAAAGGCAGACTGCCCAGGTATGCAACCACTATGCAGTTCTCAAACCTGTTATGCGATCACATAGTGCGTCACATAACTCCCTCCGCAAAAATCAAGGTGCAAGAATGCGACAACTATGCGGCCCGTATTCGTGAAATACGATCGCATTCTAGGCCGCATAGTTGTCCTCAAAATGGATAGCAAACTGTCCAAGTATGCTACCACTATGCGGTCCGCATACCTGATCTGCGATCGCATAGTGGACCGCAGACCTGTGCAAATCCGAAAAATTATATCTTTTAAGTCCCGAGGAACTTTTTACTCAAAAGGGTCCATTTTAAGAATTTCTACATTTATAAAAACACGGGGGCCTATTTGGGCATTATTTTTAGCCATAAAATTTTATGGGTCTTTACATTCTCCCCCACATAAAATCATTCGTCCTCGAATGAGGATCGGGGAGTCACTAGAGTAGAAAAACACAAAATAAGCCAACCCCCAAAGTTTTACTAACTCCGATATTTCCTGAAAATTTCGCCAGAGTTTCCTTTGTAATTAGGCCTACCTACTTGTCAGAGAGCCCCCGAAACACATGTCTAACCAATTCCACACATTACCAGTTACTCTATCAACTTGCACATAATTCGGTCATTTCAACAAGCTACATATAACTCAATTACTTCCACAAGCCTCACATAGTTCGGTTAACTCCACAAATTTTCAAATAATTCAACTATTACAATGAGTTGCACATAATTTAGATATTACAATGAGTTTCACATAATTCAGCTATTTCAATGAGTTGCACATGATCCAACTAATCACAATAACATATACATTTATGGCACAAAGTTTGAGAAGTCACAATAGTAGAGTAATTAGGGGAGTGGACTGTTCTTGCACAAAATTTAAAAAAATATATAATTGCTTAGAAATGACAACTTTCAAAACCACTACCGGACTTATTCAAACAAGTGGGGATATTTCTCTTTCATTTCATTTTCCGCTTCCCACGTGGCTTCTTCGACTTGTCGACTTCGCCGTAACACTTTAACAGAAGCAATCTCTTTGTTCCTCAATCTACGGACTTGCATATCAAGAATATCAACCGGAACCTGTTCATATGACAATCCTTCATTAATTCAACTGTCTCAACCGGCACAATGGTAGATGGATCCCCAATCACCTTCTTCAACATGGACACATGAAACACCGAGTGCACTAATGACATCTCAGGGGGCAATTCCAGCCTATAAGCCACCTGTCCTATCCTTTGAGCGATCTGATACGGCCTGACATACCTAGGGCTCAATTTCCCTTTCTTCCCAAACCGCATTACTCCTTTCATGGGGGACACCTTCAAGAATACCCAATCATCTACTTGAAACTCCAAATCTCTTCGACGAACATCCGCATAGGATTTCTGATGACTCTGAGCAGTCTTCATCCTCTCCTAAATGACTTTAAATTTTTCCATGGCTTGGTGCACAAGATCCGGTGATAGCATTTCTGCCTCGCCAACCTCGAACCATCCAATCGGAGACCTACACTTCCTTCCGTACAATGCCTCAAATGGGGCCATCTGAATACTAGCATGGAAAATGTTATTATAAGAAAATTCTATAAGTGGCAAGTGATCATCCTAGCTACTCTTGAAATCTAATACACAAGCCCGTAACATATCTTCAAGCATTTGAATGGTCCGCTCTGCCTACCCATCAGTCTGTGGGTGGAATGCTGTGCTGAGATTTACCTGCGTACCCAAACCTTGCTAAACTTTCTTCCAAAAGTTAGTTGTGAATTGGGCCCCTCGATCCTAGATAATAGATACTGGAGTGCCATGGAACCTAACTATTTCTTTGATATACAACTGAGCGTATTGTTCTGCAGTATCGGTAGACTTGACTGGCAAGAAGTGAGCTGATTTTGTGAGTCGATCCACTATCACCCAAATTGAGTCAAACCTACGTGGAGTGTGAGGTAACCCCACCACAAAGTCCATATTGATCATTTCCCATTTCCACGTCGATATTTCCATGAGTTGTGCCAACCCACCGGGCCTCTGATGCTCGTCCATCATTTGTTGACAATTCGGACATCTAGCCACAAAGTTCGCCACACCCCTCTTTATACAATTCCACCAATAAATATCTTTGAGATCATGATGCATCTTCGTAGAACCTGGGTGTACTGAATACTTGGAATTGTGACCTTTGCCATTACCCTTTGCCGAAGATCATCCACGTCCGGAACACATCACCTCCCTTGGCACCGCAAAACACCGTCATCATTGCCGAGTGAAAATGTTGTAGTCTTATGATTCAGAATTGCTTCTCTCAACTGCGCCAAAGCTGGATCCCTGAATTGCTTTCCTTTGACTTCCGCTACAAGCGAAGACTCCGCTCCATTACACACCATGACATTCCCTTCATCTAAGGCCGAAAGACATACCCCCAGACTGGCCAACTGATAAACCTCCCGAGCCAAAGGCCTCTGACCTGCTTCCAAATGAGCCGAGCTACCCATGGATTTCCGACTAAGAGCGTTGGCTACCACATTCACCTTTCCTGGATGGTACAAAATATTTTATATCATAATCCTTAAGCAATTCTAAGCACCTCCGCTGCCTTAAGTTCAATTCCTTTTGTTTGAATAAATATTGAAGACTCCTGTGGTCTGTGAACACGTCCACATGGACCCCATAAAGATAATGCGGCCAGATCTTTAATGCTAACACAACCGCCGCGAGCTCCAAATCATGCGTCGGATAATTCTTCTCGTGATTCTTGAGTTGCCTAGAAGCATACACTATAACCTTCCCGCACTGCATCAACACACACCCAAAACCAACCCTTAAAGCATCACAATAAACCGCCTTCTGTGTTAGCTTAGTCAGTGGGGAGGTGAGGGTAGAGAACCCCTCCACAAATCTTCGATAATAACCAGCTAAACCCAAGAAACTGCGAATCTCTTTCGGTGTCGTTGGCCTAGGATCTTTTACCGCTGCAATCTTTTGGGGATCAACGTGAATCCCTTCCCTGGAAAAACCATGGCCCAAAAAGGTGACTGATACTAGCCAAAATTCACATTTTGAAAACTTTTCATATAACTGGTGCTGATGAAGAGTCTGCAGAACTGCTTTGAGGTGAGTAGCATGGTCTTCCTGACTTTGCGAATAAACAATGTATCATCAATGAAGACAATCACAAAGGAGTTAAGAAACGGTTTGAAAACCCAATTCATAAGATCCATAAAAGTTGATGGGGCGTTGGTTAGCCCAAAAGACATTACCAGAAATTCAAAGTGCCCATATCGAGACCTGAAGGCAGTCTTAGGAATATCCTGTTCCCTGATCTTTAACTGGTGATACCCGGACCGCTAATCAATCTTTGAGAAGAACTTAGCACCTTGCAACTGGTCGAACAAATCATCTATCTGAGGAAATGAGTATTTGTTTTTTATGGTGAGCTTGTTGAAATGCCGATAGTCAATACACATTCAAAGCGATCCGTCTTTCTTTCTAACAAAAAAAAACCGATGCGCCCCAAGGCGACACACTTGGCCGTATGAAACCCTTTTCTAATAGATCTTTCAATTGCTCTTTTAACTCTCTCAATTCTGCTAGCGCCATTCGGTAAGGGGGTATAGATATTGGCTACGTATCTGGAAATACATCAATCCCAAAATCGATCTCTCTATCTGGTGGAATCCCAGGAAGCTCGTCCGGAAATACTTCAAGAAATTCATTCACAATAGGCACAGATTCGGGAGCAGGCACCTCTGAAGGTGTCCGCAACCCGGACCAAATGGTAGATGCACCCTTTTCTGATCATCTTAGAGTCTTTAAGGTAGGAAATAAATCTACCTCTTGGAACAACGTTATTTCCCTCCCACTCGGTAGCTGATTCATTAGGAAACTCGAGCCTCATAATTCTAGTTCGGCAGTCGAGTTTAGCAAAGCACGAATAGAGCCAATCCATCCCCATAATTACATAAACGTTTACCATTTCTAACTCAATAAGGTCGGTCCTGGTATCCCGACCACGCACCGTGACAACATAATTCCTACAGACTCGCACGCCCGTAATAGAATCACCAACCGGAGTCGACACGGAGAACGACTCGTGAAGCTGTTTGGGTTCTATCCCAATACTTGAAGCAATAAATGGAGTGACATATGACAAAGAAGACCCGGGATCAATAAGAGCATAACATCATGTGACTGAACAGTCAGAATACCTGTGACAACATCTGGAGAAGCCTTCGCACTTTGGCGACCACTCAAAGAATAGAACCGACTAGGTCCCCTTCGACCCCGTGCTCTACCCCTAGCTGCACCGCGCCCTGCTGGAGATGGAGGGCGTGATGAAGATGTAGCGGCTGAAGAACTGGATGACTGAGCAGTTCCCCTACCCGTGCCCAGACGGGGTGCACGACATTCTCGCTGAACGTAGCCTCTCACTCCACACCTATAGCATACTGGTATGTCCAAGTAACAGGGCTTAAAATGAAACCTCCCACACTTAGGGCATGGGACCCTCCGTTGCTGCTGTAACCTCCCACCTGAATGACCCGACTGATGGAACCTCCTGCTGTCTGAACCTAGTCCAACGCGACCTCCCTGCTGATAATTGTGCCCCGGTGGCGGCGCACTGGCTGAGGACTGAGCATAGGACTGTGATAGCCCTGATGACCCTCTCCATATGGTACTCCCACACACTCATGTTTCCCTGCTTGAGGGCCTCAAAGTCTGTAGCACGGGCTGCCATAATCTCGGCAGGCAAGAAACGATCCATAAAGGCATCCACAAACTCCTCCCACCTCGCCGGAGGGCTCCCCTCTCCACGTGAACTCTCCCACATTTCGAACCACGAGTATGCCGCTTCCTTCAGACGATAGGAAGCCAACTCAACCCCCTCTGTCTGAGTAGCCCTCATAACTTAGAGGGTCTTGCACATCTCATCAATGAACTCCTAAAGATCAGCATCTGGGTCGGTGACTGTGAACTCTAGAAGGGCTAACCGCAGAAAATGGTTGACCCTGGAACCTGAAGAATCCACTTAATCTCTAGAGGATGCAGGGGCAGCATGTGATCTTTGGGCCTAGGAGGCCACTAGCTGAGTCAACATCTGAATAGCTCCCCTGAGGTCCCCATCAGAAATACCGGGACCGGAAGCTGGGACTGAGGAAGGATCAGGAACATCAGCGGGAGAGATTGTAGCACCCTACGCTAAAGCAGGAATAGGAATATCCTGGCTTGGGATGGAAGAGTCAGGCAGATTCAGGGTCGGGGAATCATTCTCACCCGCACCATCAGATAAAGGATTCACGACCACTCCTGGGGTGGCATTGGCTTCTCGGCCGAGTCGGGCTCTCTTCTTGGGGGTCATTTAATGAAAATTGGAACAATGCACGAGTTAGAGATAGACAACCTCACCTTTCACCACATCGCACGATATAGAATAGCAATAAAATGGTACTTTCCTAGATGTCCATGCAGCCCCCTAATTATAGATGTGGTCGACAACACACCGATAAGAAGGGCTCTACTAGACACGGCTCCGAGACATCCTAGGATACTTTTAAAACCTTAGGCTCTGATACCAAGTTTGTCATACCCCAAAACCGAGGGACGAGACCGGTACCTACCCAAATGATTCCGGTCAAGCACACCTGGATTGCCTTTCTTACCCAACGTGTTACCCCATGCACAATATAAAATCTATAATGAATTTACAACCAAATTTCCATTTTCCACTTTTAAAGGTTCAATCCTTTGATGATCCCAAAATTATACAAACTGAACACAATATTTCCATCACGGAACCAAGATTACGAATAACTACAACTACTACCCAAAATATATATATATAACCCACATCATGTCTATGGAGCCTCTACGAGTGCTAAGGGTTTACACAATACTTGCCGGCAACAAGGCCCCGGCTATACCTTAAAAAGACATAAAATATACAAAATGAGATGATATAGACTACACACGGCCCCGAGAGGAAATGGGGCTCACCAGAACTGCTAGAGAGATGAAGAGGAGGCACCACTAACGGCGAACCGAGCTACCTGCTATAGAACTACCTACATCCATATAAAAGATGTAGCGCCCCCGACAAAATGGATGTTAGTACCATTGAATAGTACTAGTATCTATAAACAAACTTTACTCTATGTAAAATCAAGCAATACACATATATGAGGCAGTTAAAGAAACCCAAACAAATATTGCACAGAGATACAGAGAATCACAAATGGGGTTTTCACAGTTTCTTATTTCAATTGTTTTCCTGTTGCGGCACGCAACCCGATACTACCTTATAATCATATTCCACCCTTATTTCTTCTGTTGCGGCGTGCAACCCGATTCCATCTCACAATCACATTACACCCTTATCACTTTTGTTGCAGCATGAAACCCGATCCCACCTTACAATTCTGTTGCGGCGTGCAACCCGATCCCACCTTACAATTATGTTGCGGCGTGCAACTCGATCCCACTTTACAATTCTGTTGCGGCGTGCAACCTGATCCCACCTTACAATTATGTTTCACAGCAACAACCACCAATAATTATATCACACGGATCTTCATCATGAAGAAAATAAGTTCATATCAACCAATAACTATGTGAAATCAAGGCACAATGATCCTTACCAATCAGTAATTCATATATGGTGTTGCCACAATCATTAAACTCAATAAAGTCATTCCATACTTACTTTCATCATTTGCTACACAGCCTTTAGTACTTTGATACGTTCAACAATGTGATTAATAGAAACATCAACCAACAATTCAATCACAAAGATTCTCATCGTCAAGGATATTCATTCGTAACAGCCAAGTAACCACATGTACTCAAGGCCACAGAAATCTTTATCAAATAGTTAGTCATATACGGTATGCGATCAACATATAGCTCAACTAGTTTATCCTCGTTTCTTTTCCATTATTTACTACAAAACATTTAGCATTTAGATATATTCAATATTTTGATTCATTATCATTTCTTTCATTTTGCAGCACATCCTCTCATAACGATGTATTCAACATTTAACGAGCTTTGCTCATGATAGAATAAGCACAAATAATCACTTTTTCGCAAGCTCATATAACATGGTAATCGACTAAGAAATTCGAAGAACGAATTCTTACACCTCGACACAGTAGGGCAATCAATTCACATATGCTCAAGCAAGAATTTCACACCGAGTGCTCGGACACCAACAAGATGACTTTACAAGGATCAAAGTTAGCCATACATACATGGAGTAGGAATTTCCCCTTTAATTTTTTTATCACAAATCACCGGACCGTCTAGCATCGTCAATATATTTCACAATGTGACATATTTCACTTAGAATTAGGAACCATAAAACAAAACTCGAACTCATTTAGGCATTTTATCGAACGTTGTATGACCCCTCTTAGCTTAGTAACCCCCTTTTTGTGAATAATCACCCAAACTCGTTTCCCTTTACTAGACTATGACTAGTGGGTTACATGCATGCAAAATACCTACCCTCATGTTCATGAACTCACCTAACCATGTTTCATTTTAACAAAATTCTGGAAATTAAGGTTGATGGGGTAGAAGCTTACCTCTTATGGTGAAGAAAATGGTATCCTACTTGATTAGTTCCAAGCTTGAATGATGAAGGAGGATCACTTTGATGAAGTTGGGACTTTCTCTCTTGAGAGATCTCTCTTCCCTCTCTCTATTTTGTTCAGAAAATCTTTAAATGGAAGGGGGTAAGTATTTTAATGAATTGGGGGTCGGGTATGAAAATTAGAATTTTAACAGTTCCGAAGCAGAAATGCGGTCAGGAATGTGATCGCATTCCTGCTATGCGATTCGCATTCCTATCGCATAAATGTCCCTCAAATGGGCTAAAAAGAAAAGCAGACTGCCCAAGTATGCGACCACTATGCGGTCTGCATACCTAGTATGTGATCGCATAGTGCGTCGCATAACTCCCTCTACAAAAATCAAGGTGCAAGAATGCAACAACTATGCGGCCCGCATTCATGAAATGCGATCGCATTCTATGCCGCATACTTGTCCTTATTATTGACAGCAAATTTTCCATGTATGCGACCACTATGCAGTCCACATACCTAATCTGCAATCGCATAGTGGACCGCAGACCTGCGCAAATCTGGAAAATTATATCTTTTAAATCCCGAGGTACTTTTTACTCAAAAAGGGTCCAGTTTAAGAATTTCTACAGTTATAACAACACGGGGACCTATTTGGGCATTATTCTTAGCCATGAAATTTTACGAGTCTTTACATAGCGTGCTTGTGACCGATGTTCGATATTTGTGGTAGTGAGCAATTTAGCTCGGTGTGTGTCTTCTTACGTGAATTTTATGTTATTTGGATCGGGTGGCACGCCACCACGGGCATGTTATTTGGATTGGGTGGCACGCCGCCACGGTTATGTTATTTAGATAGGGTGGCACGCCGCCACGGGCATGTTATTTGGATCGGGTGGCACACCACCATGGTTATGTTATTTGGATCGGGTGGCACGCCACCACGGGCATGTTATTTGGATCGGGTGGCACGCCGTCACGGTTATGTTATTTGGATCGGGTGGCACACCGCCACGGGCTTGTTATTTGGATCGGCTTGTGCGCCATAACAGTATGATGTTGAGAAAGGTTCCCTGGATCTATTTTCTTGTGTTTTGTTTTCTATTTTATGAGAAGAGTTCATAATAAGTTGCGTGAGTCGGGTAGTATTTTCCTGAGTAATTTCCTTATGTATCATGTTCGAGTTATGGCCTATTGGCACGTTGTGGAGTCATGTGAGACTGTTGGTCATGTTTGGGGTGATTTGTTGTCTGAGCAGTTCATACTGGGTGAGACATGATTTTTGGATCATGGATCTAGTGCGATAAGATTATGTGAAATACATTTAAGGACAATTACCCTTATTGGTTTGTAATGAGATGGTGGTCTTAGTCAAGAGGAAGGATTCAATGTTTGGTTAACTCTGCAGTTGGTTAGCAATTTCTACACATCTCCTCCGTTGTGGTGGTATNCAGATTTGTGGAATTTCTGCTATTATGGTTCAGGGAGTGTCATTGTGGTCAGATGATGAATTACGCGGTGCATGGTGCTAATTCAGCAAAGGTATGCAGTCATGTTCTGGTATATCATGTGGTAGCACGGGTAAGTGTGCAATGTGTTAAATAGTGATTTCAGACAACTCCAGAGCAGTTCTTGGCACGTTCGAGGATGAACGTCTGTTTAGGTGGGGGAGAATGTAATGACCCGACCGCTCATTTTGAGCTTTAGCACGTCGTTCAATGGTTTGAAGTTATGAGGAGCTCCATTTCAAGTATTATGACTCGTGGGCATGGTCGGAGTTGAATTTCGTGAAGTTCGGAGTCAAATTGTAAGAAAAATTCTCATTTCGGAAGGCTTAAGTTTGAAGAATCGACCAAGATTGAAATTTTGAGTAAACAATCTCGGAAGGTTCCTGCAGGTTTGTATGATGATTTCGGACTTGGGCATATGTCCGGATCGGGCTTTGGATAACCCGAGAGCGTTTCAGCGTATATTGTGGAAGTCAGCATTTTTGAATGAATTTCCTAAGTTTGGCTTGAAGTGCATTTCAGTGATATTGATGTCCGTTTGAGATTCCGAGCCTGATAATAGCTTCGTATGGTGATTCTGGAGTTGGGAGCCGCGATCGGAAGTGAATTCGGATGTCCGTAGGTTATTTTGAAGTCATTTGGATAAAGATAGAAATTTTAAATGTTTTTGAGAAATCCGACGGGAAGTGTAAATTTTGATATTGAGGTCGGAATGTGATTCCAGAAGTTGGAGCAAGTCCGTAATGTCGAATATGACTGTTGTGCAAACTTTGGGTCAATCGGACGTGATTTGACGGGTTTCGGCATCGAATGTAGAAGTTGGAAATTTCTAAGTTCATAAAGATTGAATTAGGGTGCGATTCGTCATTTCGACATTGTTTGATGTGATTTGAGGCCTCGAGAAAGTCTGCACTATGTTTTGGAATAGGTTGGTATAATTGGACAGGGTCTCGGGAGATTCCGGGTGGTTAACGGATCAATATTTGAAGTTGAGAAAAGCTGAAGTTGTTGGTGTCTGGTGCGACCGCAGGTGCGAAGAATTGGTGGCTTGTCTGGGAGCCTGGGTGCGATGATATTTTCGCACCTGCGAAGGAACAGATGCGGACAATGGGGCGCAGGTGCAATTTTGGGCTGGAGCTGAGGAAGCTGCAGGTGCGGGAGATTGGTCACACCTGCGGGAGTGCAGGTGCGAAGGTAGGATCACAGGTGCGGAAATGAGGGTGGGCAGAATGTTTTAAAACCGGGAGTTTGGCCATTCCTATCATTTTTCTCATGGCTTAGGCGATTTTAGGAGAGCTTCAAGAGGGGAATTTCATCATCAATGTCAAGGTAAGAAATTTCTTTATGTTTTTAAAGTTAAATACAAGTTATATGCATGGATTAGACATGGAAATTAGTAGAAAAATTCGGATTTTGGAGGAAAGACCTAGAAAATTGTATTTTGGATTTCTACCACGAATTTGAGCATGGGATTTAGAGTAAATTGTATATTTGAGTTAGTAAGACCATGGGTAGGATATATCTTCGAGAAATTTTAGAATCCAGGCACGTGGGCCCGAGGGCATTTTGGTCAATTCACTGAGCGGAGTTGGGAAAGTGTATAATTTGAATTTGTTACGAGTATTAGAATGAATTTTCATTGCTTTGCCCATTATTTGGTAGTTTTGGGGCATTGTGCATCCATTGGAGTCGTCGGAAGGGCTTGGAAGCCGGTTATGGAATTTCAGAGTAAGTCTCCTTTCTAACTTTGTGAGGGGGAATTGTCCCCCTAGGTGAACTAATTAACTATGTGCTACTATCTGCGGGGGCTACGTATGCACGTGGTGATGGGAGTCCATGCGTAGCTACTATTATGCCATGTCCGGGTAGTCTAGGACCTACTAGCATGCCTTACGTGTTGTACATATGATCCTGCCAATAATATTAGACTGATAATGCTATTGAATTTGTAACTTATTTCCTACGAAGGCTAGAGTGTACCTTCTTAATCACTTAGAAAGAGAATTGACTCCTCCGTGGATAATTGTATTCAGGATAAGGTTATATTATTGAATATTATTAAACTTGGAAAATGAATTTTTAGAAAAGATTTAAATAGTAATTTTTGTGATCTTTAAAGGATAAATTTGTCATTTATTTGAGTATTTTTTTTCCCGATATAGTCGAGGTGGACTGTTGATTTTGCATGACTGCATGTGACCGCTTCGCAATTCATATTCCGCGAGCAGAGTGTTATTTCCCCCACTCTCATGGGAGCGGGCCGTACGCCACGACGAGATTGAAAGAAATGTTATGGTTCGGGCCGTTCGACCCTCGGCAGTGCACAGAGATGATTATCATGATGGCTCAGGTCGGTTGTCCTTATCTCGTATGCGCATGCTAAATTGCTAAATATTTTTCATGGATTTTGAAGTGACAAGATATTTGGGGGCAAATGAGGGAGTAGTAACTGTTTATTTACTTTCAGTATTTATTTGAATTACAGTTATCCGTAATGCTTACTGTTTTATCATCCTCGTATGCCTATTATTGATATCATATTGTGCTAAATTAATCAGTTTGACCTTAGTGAGTGTCTAATTCGACCTATCGTCACTACCTCTCTGAGGTTAGGCGGGCGACTTACTGAATACACGTTGTTTTCGTACTCATGCTACACTTGTTGTGCATTTTTATTGCACATGTACCTTCATAGCGATGTTGCTAGTTTGGAGAATTAGGCGAGCTGCATTATCCGGAGGCGATCCACAGCTGATAGAGCCTCCCTCGTATTGTATTATTTTATTTTAATTTCTATGTCCAATTGTATTTCGGACAAGCTTTGTAGAAATTGTAAAATTCTTAGAATTTGTTCATGCACTTGTGACACCGGGTTCTGGGATGTGTTTGGGATTTAATTTAATAAAGGGAATGGTTTACCTGTCGTATTTATTTGATAATTTTTTATTCGCTATTATAACTTGTAAGTGAAAGGTAACGATTGAAAACATGTTAAACAGGAATTTATTTCAACTAATTAATGATTGGCTTGCTTGACGTCTGTGTCCGGTGCCATCACGACCTTAGCATATTTTGGGTCGTGACATTTGGCCACCATAAAGACGAATGCTGAAGGAATAGATATACCAAAGACAAGAGCTGACTGCACTGCTGAGGATTTGAGAAAGTTGGAGAAAAATGCTAAGGCCAAGAATTGGCTTGCGTGTGGACTTGGTCTAGATGAATACAGCAGAATTCAAAGTTGTACTACTGCCAAGAAAATTTTGGACACTTTGCAAGTGGCTCATGAAGTAACTGTCAAGTGAAGAGACCCAGAGGTACTCTACTATATTCTCAATATGAGAATTTCTCTATGAAGGAAGGAGAGACCATTCAAGAGATGTACACTAGGTTAACTACACTGACTAATGAACTGAAATCTCTTGGAAGGACTCTTCTTGAGGAAAAAAAGGTTGAGAAGATTTTGACAAAGGTTCAGCTAGTCTCTTGGGAGAGCAAGATCATTGAAATTCAAGAATCCAAGAACATTGCAACTCTCAAACTGGATGAGCTAATTGGAAATCTTACTGCCTATGAACTTAGAAGGCAGGCAATGAAGATGGATGCTCCCAAGAAGGAAAGGAGTCTGGCACTGAGAATAAATGAAGGAGCAGATCTGGAAGAAGATTAAATGGCTATGATCACCAAGGATTTCAAGAAATATATTATGAGAGGAAAGGGCTCCTCAAGAGGTGGAAACTACAACAAGGCAAGGGTACCGGAAAAATGACTAATGAGGGCTGCTATAAATGTGGAAAGATTGATCATCACATCAAGAACTGCCTTCAGTAGGCAGTTGAATGAAAAAGGAAAAGTCCGAACGAAGGAACCGGAAGAAGGAACAGGTTCATCCCAAGAAGAACAAAGTATCAACAAAGGCTATGGTTGCTGTTTGGGGAGAAAGTTCAGATGAGGAGTCAGATGATGAATCTGACGTAAGTATATTTCATCTCAAAGACAAGATTATGTTCTTTTCCAAAGAAAAACTCTCTTAATTATTGCTATATTTTATTGATGAATATGAAGTAATTAATAAGGAAAAGGAACATCTCTCTAATGAGTGTGTAATTTCAAAAGCAAAGGGTAAAAACCTGGAACTCAGATTCAGTGAAACTGTGAGTGAAAACACGGCTCTGAAGAACCAGGTTCATCCACTTGAGACAAATGTCCTAGATTTAAAATCTGAAAATCTAAAACTAAAACTAGGAACCAGTAAGAACATAGCTGACAACTCTTAACTCACCTTAGAACAAAATATAGGTAAACTAAAAGATGAGTTGTATAGGTAGGATGAACAGATAAGAGTGTTGAAGGAGGAACTTGGTAAGGTCAAGCATGAACTAGACAGAACTTGTAAATGAAACAGATCCTCCAATGCTTTGACATGGCTACATGAACATCATAGTAGCAATAAGAGAGGACTTGTCTTTGGGAGTCAGCTGCCTAAATGGGATCCTAAAAGCAAGTACCTAACCCTTCCTGGGAACAAAATATGTACCCACTGTGGTAAGATTGGTCATAGAAAAGTTAATGCAATGGAAAAGAGCAGGCCAGTCAAAAGAATAAAAAAAAATTCGAGGGAAGAATTGGTTACCAAATTAGGCTAAAAAGAATTTAATTCATCTTTTTGCTTATAGAAAGGGACCCAAACTAGTTTGGATTCCTAAGACTAACCCCTAATTTTCTTTTGTATGTTCAAGTGAAAGTAAGTAGCCAAATATGGTACATGGATAGTGGCTGCTCAAAACACATGACTGGCAACAAGGACCAGTTCCTTCACTTGAGGACCTCAAATGAGGAAATGTCTCCTTTGGAAATGGAAATAAAGGCGAAATCATTGGGGTTGTTAAGGTAGGTAAGGATGACACACGTTCCATTGAGAATGTCTACCTGATAGATGGCTTGAAATATAGCCTAATTAGTGTGTCACAACTGTGTGACAGAGGTAAATTGGTAGCATTCACCTCTACAAAATATTTTGTAACAAATCTTATCACTGACAAGTTTGTTTTGCAGGGAAAAAGAGTGAACAATATATACATCATAGATCTGTCCACACTTTCAGAAAATGAATTAACATGCTTAAGTGTGTTGGACGGTGATCCCCTATTTTGGCATAAGAGACTTAGTCAACTCAACTAACTAGGGGGAAGCAAGTAAGATCCTCTTTCAAAAGCAAGAAAGTAGTAAGTACCACCAGAACGATGGAACTGGTCCATATGGATCTTTGTGGTCCTATGAGAACATTAAGCAGGGGTGGTAAGAGATATGTGATGATGTTTGTTGATGACTATTCTCGATTTACCCGAACATTGTTTCTGACATCTAAAGATGAGGCATTTGACATGTTTACTTCTTTTGTTAGAAAAATTCAAAAACTGTTAGGAAATCAACTTGCATCTATTAGATCTGTCATGGCACTGAATTTGAAAAGGCTAAATTTTCTGAATTCTGTGATGAGCATGGCATAAATCACAATTTCTCTGCCCCTAGAACTCCACAACAAATTGGAGTGGTTGAAAGAAAGAATAGAACACTTGAAGATATGGCTAGGACCATGCTTCTTTCTAGCAAACTACCCCATATCTTCTGGGCAGAAGCCATAATACTGCATGCTATATCATAAATAGGTGCATGACCAGACCTCTTCTAGAGAAGACTCCCTATGAATTACTTAAAGGGAGAAAGCCCAATATGTCCCACCTTAGGGCTTTTGGTTGTAAATGCTTGTGCACAACAATGGAAAAGACTCCCTAGGTAAGTTTGATCACATAAGTGATGAAGGAGTATTCTTGGGATATTCTTCACATAGTAAGGCTTATAAATATTAAAACAAAAGAACTATGTGTGTTGAAGAAAGTGTGCATGTAGTTTTTGATGAAATTAACATTCTTTCAGAGAGACAGGAACAAGAGGATGAAGAAATTGGGCTAGTCAAAAACTCAGACCAAATTGGAGAAACACTGGAGGAAGGAACTGGTGATGGAACAGGTTCATCCATCCCAGGCAACATGACAGGGGGAATAGAACAAAATAATTCCCAAAATTCATTGGAACATGTGCCTGAGCCTGTTCCACATCAACAAGGCACTGAAGGAACTTCAAGGAGTAACCAATTGGTTGTGAAACCTTATAGATATCTAATTTCTCACCCTATTGAGAACATTATCAGTGATCCAACCTCTGGAATCAAAACCAGATTTTCTTTGAAAAATATTTGTGCTTTTGATGCCTTTCTATCTTTTATTGAACCTAAAAATGTTATTGAGGCTTTGCAGGATGCAGACTGGGTAAATGCAATGCAAGATGAGCTCAACTAATTGGAAAGGAGTCAAGTTTGGCATCTGGTACCAAGACCTATCAGTAATTGGCACAAAGTGGGTCTTCAGAAACAAACTTGATGAAGATGGAACAGTGACAAGAAACAAGGTAAGATTGGTTGTACAAGGATATAGTCAGGAGGAAGTCATAGACTATGATGAGACTTTTGCTCCAGCGGCAAGATTGGAAGCAATAAGACTCCTTATATCATTTGTTTCTTACATGGAATTCACTCTTCATCAAATGGATGTCAAAACTGCCTTCCTAAATGGCTATCTCAAGGAAGAAGTGTTTGTCAAGCAACCTCCAGGGTTTTAGAACAAGGAGAATCCAGATCATGTGTACTAAATTGACAAAGCACCGTATGGACTCAAGCAAGCTCCCAGAGCATGGCATGAAAGATTATCAAAATTCCTACTTGAGCATGACTACAAGAGAGGTAAAATTGATAGTACTTTATTCTTGAAGGAAAAAGGTAAAGATCTCTTGGTAGTTCAGATATATGTAGATGACATAATCTTTGGAGAAACTACTGATAAGCTAAGTAAAGAATTTGCTAAATTAATGGGGAGTGAATTTGAAATGAGTATGATGGGTGAGATAAATTTCTTTTTAGACTTACAAACTAAACAAAATTCAAATGAAACTATGATCCATCAGTAAAAGTATGTTAAAGAGTTGCTTACGAGGTTTAAAATGGAAGATTCTAAAGAAATTGATCCTCCTATAGAAACAGCCACAAAATTGGATGTGGATGAACGTGGTTCATATGTTGATCAAAAGTTATATAGGGGCACTTACAAGGATAGAGTCGTACATGCTACATGATAGAAGAACGCAACAGTTACGAGATTAGAAGGATTTCAACTACAAGTCGTGGTGTGAGAAAGAGGCTTAAGGGGAGAAAGAGGCTTAAGGGGAGAAAGCCCTAGACTTTGGATTTATTCAAAGAATAGTTTCCTAGATAGCAAGAAGAGTATTAAAGTAATCGCAAGATCTATGAGTTATGAGAATGATAAGTGCATCAGCCAACATTCGAGGACAAATTTTCCAAAGGGGGGAATGATGTTACACCCCATATTTTCATACGTAAAAGTAATCCATAAGTAAATTGATGGAAGCTCGAAAATGAGATATTACATCCCGCATTTTTGTACGTTAAAGTTTCATCGTAAGTTAATCGATGTAAGTTTGGAAATAATATTATTTTGAGATTATAAGAATTATGCTATTTCAAACAAGTGAAGAGTAAATTCGTAAAGGTGAGAGGGAAAGAAATCGAAGAACATGAATTTCGTCGAAGTTTGACATTTTCGGATAAAATAAAGCCCGAGCTAAAATACTCGGCATTTATGTACTAGTTCCATACAAGGTATCACATGCCATGATAGTAAGGTGTACAAAGTATGTTAAAAGTGATTAGTATTTTAAGTAATTTGAGATAATTCTTAATTATGTGGATAATTGGGTAATTATAGATTTTTAGTGGGAGATTAACTAAGTAATTAAGCTAATTAAGTAATTAAGTTTTTGGATAAGCTTAATAAACCCCTCAAACTTAGAAGCCCAAGGAGTATTGATTTAAGTGACTCTTCAATCACAATGCTAGATAGCACACTTTGGGAAACATGTGGGGCACACAAAAAGACCAACCATTTATAGAAATTTCATTACATCATTGTTGGAGAAGCTAACCTTTTTTAGAAAATCTCATCAACATTGTACATGAGGGCCATGCTACGGATGGATCTCCATAGCTCATTTGAAATTTCATAACACAATATAGTTTGAGATTTTGCAATTTTAAGGAATACGATGCAATCTTTCTCAAGATTATCATACGAATTTTTCCCTACTTCAATCTGTCGTTACATATTTTTTGCAATAGACGGGTGTTAGAGGGATTGTCAAGAAAATCGACCCAGGTATGTTAAGGTTATCCCTCTTTCCTTTTGGCATGATTTGTACGACACAAACAAAACGAGAAAATTCACAACTTCCATAAATGACTCCATTCATAGAAGTATTAAAGGTGCCTATGTTCTTCAATTCCCATGTGTCTTATTATTACATCTTATGTTCATGGGTCTCAGAAAATACGTAAGTTGAAAAAGTTTACTTCATGATTTTAATCAAAGGCATTCTGAGAGATTTTATTGACATATTTATCATGCATTGCATTCATTTATACATGTACCTTGACCCATGAACAGATGGCGTTATACGCGTATATATGTATATTATATGTATATGGGATATGGCAAAAGGTTACGGCATTATATACGCACCACCACCTGATTAGCTGGTATACGTTGATGATTTGCCCACAGTGGCCGAGATGATATGATGGGGTGCCCTCAGAGTCTTGATGATGTTATGTACGCATAAACCTATGCATGGTAAGACATTTATTCGCATATGCATGACATTATAAATATGAATGATTCACAGAGTTATTCGGACTTAAATATTGAGTCTTTTACTCCATGTTTCTCTCATGTTTATTACTTAATAATTTTCATTCCTTACATACTCGGTGCATTATTTGTACTAATGTCCCTTTTGCCTAAGGACGTTGCGTTTCATGCATGCAGGTCCTGATAGACAGGTTGAGAGTCCTCCAAGTAGGTTATCATCTTAACGGAAGGTGTTGCGCACTCCATTTGCCCGAAGTTGCTTATTTGGTCAGTATGATTAGGACATGTATTGATTAGTATAGTGGGGCCCTGTCCCGACATTTATGTACTCTTAGAGGCTTGTAGACATATGTTGCGTATGTGAAAGATTGTATGGCCTTATCGGCCTATGTTTAGTGTACGAGTGATGATTTTGGTATTATAGGCCAGTATTTCATATGTATAAGTTTGTATTCCCTCATGCTTCACTCTGGTTCATTTACCTATGATAGAATGATAATAAAGATACGTTATGTTGGTACTCGATTGAGTAAGGTATCGGGTGCCTGTCGCGGCCCATCAGTTTGGGTCGTGACATTGGTGGTGTGGGCCCAACATTTCAAGACTTGTGTCATACTTCTTCCTTAAAATGTGCCACCTAGCCATAAAGTCCAAGAGTCACCCTTTGATATCTGGTCTTAACTCATCTTGCTGCCATTTTATTTGGGGGGGGGGGGGGGGGGGGGGGGGGGAGGGGATTAAAGCCTATCTAAGTGTTATAATTAATCATCTAATCTTTCCCCAAATATTATTAATTACCCAATTTTCCAAATAATTAAGAATTATCTCAAATTACTTAAAATAATACTCACTTTAACACACTTTATGTACCCTACTATCGTGGACATGTGGTACCTTGTATTCCACTAGTTCATAAATACGGGATATTATAGCTCGGACCGTATTTTATTCCAAATTGACAACCTTCCATGAAACTCATTTTCTTTGATTCGCTTACAATTTAACCTTCACAGAACTTTACTCATCGTTTGTTATAAAGAGCATAAATAATATAACCTCAAGATAATCTCACCCCGAGTCTACGTCGATTAACTTACGATGAAATTTTTACGTACGAAATGCGGGATATAACAATAACACACACATAAACAAGACTATACTAGACATGGTCTGTAGACAACCCTAAGACAGAACTACTCTGATACCACTTTTATCACGACCCAAATCGATGGGCCATGACGAGTGCCCGAGTCCTACCTGTCGAACACCCTTAAGCATGCATCTAAGATGTAAACATGAATAACATCTGTATATGACTAAAATCGGATAGACAGATTTTACGGTCATGTCGACGCCTAGAAGGCTTGAAATCCCGGGCTCTGATATCGATACACGTCGAAGGCCCTCAACCTCGAGGCAGTATGTATTGTAGGTCCTCGATCTTGAGGTCGTGAAAATTGAAGGTCCCCGGCCTCGAGGCAATGCACATCGAGGGACCTCGACCTCGAGGCAGTACAAACCAAGGGTCGACATGGAGAGGGGGGAAATCCGCTAAGGTCACGTGGTTAAAGCTGAAAAAATACACAGGATAGTCCACGCCCGTACCGTGACATTAAATGGTTGCACCAGCCATTTCTCTTTACATTAAATAGCTGCACCAGTTATATTTCTTTGTAATGAACACACATGTAATATGTTGGGATTTCCCTTCTTATATAAAGGGGACCCTTGTCACTTTGTAATATATATGATATTCAATACAAAAACAAGAACATTCTCTGCTATCTAAAAAAAACATTCTCCACAACTGTCTCATTACATTATTGCTTCTCATTTATTGTGTTCTTGAGTTATTCTTCACTTATTGATTATTATTGATCACAAATAGGCCAACCTTAAGGCATTCAATACTGTTATACCATTACCGATAGCCCCTAATCAAGCTTCTCGAGCTCGACCTCGAAGCCTACCCGACCACCCTCGAGACTGGCCTCCTCGATACCTGGTTTGCGCAATCTAGTTCTTTTCGCACTTATTTTATTTTTCTCGCTTCATACTCAGCATCAACTGTCTAAACAATCGGTATTAAAATAGATCACATATTTTGGAACCACATAATCAAATATAATTGTAATTACCATTTTCAACGTAAACAGTATGGCGCCCACCGTGGGGCTAAAAATAATAGTAATCGTTTTAGTGCTGGTTTTCTAAAAATACAAGTTATTCTTCAAACTTTTTATTTCCCAAGAAATCTTCAATTTCAGTTCAGAAAATGTCTAACTCAGTGAAAGCACGGGAAAACAACAATCCTGAGGAACGTGGACCACAAGAACCCGTGCTTAAGCGGGCCAAAGTGCCCATGGACATGAAAGAGCGAACTCAAAGTTGTATACTTAAATGAACTATTTTGTTTAGGTAGGAGGATGTCGAAACATTGTCCCAACCACATAGCGATGCACTGTAATCTCTTTCCTGTTGAATAGTGTTCAAATTAAGTGTGTGCTCGTGGATCCAGGTAGCTCGGCCAATATAATCAGATTCGGGTAGTAAAGCAGCTCAAGTTGCTTAAGCAAATCGTACCCGATTCTAATGTCCTCAGAGGATTTAACATGGAGAGCGAAACTAAGAAGGGGGAAATCGTCCCCCAGTTGATGTGTCTGGTACAGTTCGAAGTACCAGATTTCATGTCATCGAAGGGGACACGAGATTAAACACCCTGCTGGGAAGGCCATGGATACACAGGATTAGGGCGATACCGTAGACTCTCTACCAGATGTTGAAATTCCCAATCATAGATGGCATAAAAATGGTGTATGGGGAGAAGCACGCGGCAAAAGAAATGTTCGCATTGCACGACGTGGCGCCAGAACCCATATGTTCCACCTCCGATGGGTCGCAATATAAATTTATCCCCGAGAATGACGAGGAAGACTTCCTCACCTCTCGAAATTTTGTTGCCCTTGAAGAATCGGGCGCAACAAGATCAACGGTCGAAGAGCTGGAACATGCCGTTCTGATGAAACATCTATTAGATCGAAAGGTATACTTGGGACCGGGACTAACCCCCGAACTCAGGAAAGAACTCATTCAATTTCTTATTAGCAACATTGGTTGCTTTGCTTGGTCCCACTTGGATATGACAGGGATCTCCTCGGAAGTAACCACCCATCGACTGAGCGTCGACCCAGGTTCAAACCGGTGAAGCAAAAAAGGATGCCTCAGTCTGAGGGAAAGCATGCGTTTGTCAAAGACGAGGTAACAAAACTCCTCAGAATAGGGTCAATCAGGGAAGTAAAGTATCCCGAGTGGTTGGCCAATATAGTAGTGGTCCCCAAGAAAGGGAACAAGTTAAGAATGTGCATAGATTATAAGGACTTAAATAAAGCATGCCCTAAAGATTCCTTCCCACTGCCCAACATCGATCGATTGATCGATGCCACGGCCGGCCACGAGACTCTCACCTTTCTCGATGCCTACTCCGGGTATAATCAGATCCAAATGAACCCCGAGGACAGGGAAAAGACTTCGTTCATCACGAAGTATGGCACATATTTCTACAATGTGATGCCCTTCAGGCTAAAAATCACAAGGGCCACGTACTAATGCCTAGTTAATAAGATGTTCGAACATCAAATGGGTAAATCCATGGAAGTTTACATTGATAACATGCTAGTTAAGTCTCTGCATGCAGAAGACCATTTGACTCGTTTGCAGGAAACTTTCAACATCCTTAGGAGCTACAACATGAAGCTAAACCCCGAGAAATGCGCCCTCGGTGTAGGTTCGAGTAAATTCTTGGGCTTCATTGTATCAAACCGGGGGATTGAGATCAACCCCGACAAAATCAAGGCCATCAAAGAAATCATGGTGGCAAATAATGTAAAGGTCGTACAGTGGTTGATCAGGCGGATAGAAGCACTGGGCCAATTCATCTCGAGGTCATCAGTTCGGAGCCATCATTTTTTCTCTCTACTCAAAAAGGAAAACAACTTTGAGTGAACGCTGGAGTGCCAGCGTGCCTTGGAGAAATTGAAACAGTATCTCTCAAGCCTGCCTTTTATCGCGCCCCCTCTTTCTTCTCCTTTTGGATCTGTGAGGGTTTTTGACATTATTCGGACAACTTATTTCCTTTTGGGATAAGGGATGTGAAGGATTTGAAGATTTGCCACCTAACAAATTAAGGTGCGTTAGGGCACCTATTAAGGGTCACAATAACACTAATTGAATAACTAAAGATTGGGTAAGGGCTTGAAATTACTCAAAGGGGAAGGTGTTAGGCACCCCTCAAAGTCCACATCTGTGTTTCCCGGCCAAACAAGCTTTATGAATTCAAGCAAGTAGCAAATAGGCAATCATAGTATACACATGGAAACAAGTAATGGTTTTGAAAATATTCCCAGTCTAAGCACACATATGTAATAAAGTTTTGAAATATTTATGGTCTAAGCACACATATGTAGGGGATATGGGAGTCCTAAGTTGTTTATCCTATAAGATCGCATCAATGCAATGCACGATAATCACTCCTGAGTGAGGGGCTACACGTGCATTAGCGCACGGGTCATCATATCCATATCTACCCTTTAACCCACCCCTTAGCGGTTATTAAGCGAGTTTATTTAGTGATCTATATGTGTGATGTTACCCGTCCCTTCTTAATAGTCCTGGAGGAATGTAGGACCTCTAAGTATAGGTAGTTCTAGACAGACCCTTAAGGTTTTAAAAAAGATAAAATTCTAAGCGACAGGCAAGAACAAATATGACTAATCAGATAAATGCAGGAATGCAATTATGAGGCCCAGATTTACCTCCACAAGTAATGCACATAATCAGCACATCTCAAATACAAACAAGAGGCAGTTTTATTAGATAGGATCCTAATAAGGATATCTAAGTGAATATCAATGCACAGAAATATGCAGCTTTATTTCATAAACTCAGAAGCAGGGGCCTAATCAGTTTGCCTACTGATTTTTAAGTCTGTTAACCTTTAGACAATTCAGAAGTTGTTTTTTCCTAAAAGGATGTTGTTCTAGGGGTTACGAAAATGCAGGGATTGCTACTAGTTTTATCTAAAACGGGATAATCATATGTGAGATTGTTTTATTCCTCTTTTCATGAATCAGTAGTTTAAACTAGGCATGGCTAAGAAAATACGAATGAAATCCTAGAGCATGGTATCTAATATGCACATATAAATTCAGAGTGGTTAACACATGATTTCTGAATGCACAGAATTCCTAAAGCATGATTTCTAAATCCACAAAGAGTTACAGGATGATTGAAACATGATTTTGAATGCACAAGAGTAACATCGTTTATATTGATTTTATTATCCTAGGAGCAGAATTTCTAAGTGGTAGGCATAAGCATAAATTAAGGATATGTTGTACGTTAAAGAATTAAACATGAAAGCCTTAAAGACATGATATCTAATGTATGTTTGGCATGGTTTGAATGAATATGTTGGTCCTAAGTATGGATTCTAATGCAGATATAGGGAATGTAAAATCCTAAGGCATGATTCTACCCGATGATAGGATATATAACTACCCTCCCCATTTCACTAGCCAACCCTAATATTTGTTTACAATAACTATTACAAACCAACAGCTGAATGAATTACATAAATAGATAGAAAAGAAGAAGTTAAACAATACGGAGCCTGAAGTAGGCCCAAATGTACCAAACTTTCCATAGCCTCAAATGCCAAAGTCATAGCCTTTCTCATGTCCGGGTGTGTCAGAGTTCCCTAAGGACCTCAAGGATCCCGGGCAGTTCTCACACCCAGATTTCATAACAAGAACTGAGTAAGTGCAGTATGGAAGAGCCAGCTCCAGTGCATCATAGTTCAGAGGGATCTCACAGGGATCCCAAAGCAGTCACACACAAGAATGGCAGAACTTAAGGACCTAAGAGTGGAGTGAGAGTGCTTGACATAGTTTTGAAAAGGTTTTAATAGGAAAGCAGTATTTGAAAAAGACTCAGTTGAAGTAGTTTTATAAAATAGGAGAATTGTTTAGTAAAACAGTTTCTGGCAAGAGTTGTGTAATCACACAAACAACAAATCAAACATAGACCCAAAACAGGTTAAGCAACACTCAATTAAAACCCCTTCACACATGGGTAATTGGGGTTGGGAACATGTAAAGACCCGTAAATTTTCTATGTCTAAAATAATACCCGAATAGGTCTCTGTGCTGTTATAACTATAGAAATTCTTAACACGCTCCTATTTTGAGTAAAAAAAAGTATCCCAGAACTTGAAAGATTAAATTTTCCAGAAATTGCACATTATGTGATGCACTATGCGATTGCATAACAGGTATGCGGACTGCATAGTGGTCGCATACCTGGACAGGCTACTTTCCAAATTCAGGACAACTATGCGGCCCAGAATGCGATTGCATTTTGGGTATGCGGACCGAATAGTTGTCACATTCTTTCCCCATGGTTTTTGCGAGGGAGGTTATGCGACGCACTATGCAATCGCATAACAGGTATGCGGACCGCATAGTGGTCGCATACCTAGTCAGTGTGGTTCCCATTTTGGCCCATTTGAAGGCCAAGAATGTGACAGGAATGCGGACCGCATAGCTCGCATTCCTGACCGCATTTCTGTGTCGAGGCTCCTTTTTTCTAATTTTAAAACCCGACCCCCTATTTTATAAAACAACCTTTCCCTTCATTGTTAATGATTTTCTGACCAAAAATAGAGAGACAAAAAGAGAGTTCTTGAGAGAGTAGGTTCCAACGTCATGCAATTTGATTTTCCAAAATCACTCAAGCCCGGAAATTATCGAGTTATTGTCATCTTCTTCACTCAAAGAGTTAAGTCTTCACCCTATTTCTCCAATTTCTCAGATTTTGGATAAGGATAAAACACACATAGGTTTGTTCTTGAAAATGAAATATAAAATGTTGCAAGCGTTAAACTCCGTAATCTAGTAAAGGGAAAAACAAGTTTGGGTAATTATTCTCAAAAAGAGGGTTAGTAGTCTAAGGGGTCATATATTTTTTAATAAAATGCTCAATTGAGTACAAGATTCCTAATTCTAAGTGAAATATGTCACATTGTGGAATAGATTGACGTTGCTAGATGGTCCGGTGAGTTGTGATAGAAATTAAAAAGGGAACGACTCGAGGTATGTATGGCTAACTTTAATCTTTGTAGAGTCACCTTATTAATGTCCACACATTCGGTATGAGCTTCTTGCTGAGTATATGTGAATTGATTGTTAACTTGTGTTGTGGTGTGATATTTCATTCTCTGATTTTCTTAGTCGACTATTGTGATAATTAAATTGTGAAAGGTGATTTCTATGAGCTTCTTGCTGAGTATGTTGGTATGAAAGAATGGTAACAAACTCAAATGTGTAAATGTATCTACGTGATAAGGGCTGTGTAACAAGTGATGAAAGGGACTTGTGAACTGATCTAATTGAACTAAATGACCATGGAAATATCGTATATGACTCATTGTTGGCAAGGTTTATTGTGGCTTAACTTCATATGGATTGTTGGTTGTAACGAATTTACATTCTTGTTGATAAGGATCTTTGTGGTTGAATTAATGAATGATAAAGATTATTGTGAACACATAATTGTTTGGGTGTTATGAAATTGTACTCTTGATGATACGAAGCCCTGTATTAAACTATGGGTTGTTATTGTTTGCTATGAAATGTGATGGTAAGGTGGGATCGGGTTGCACGCCGCAACAGAAATGTAAGGTGGGATCGGGTTGCACGCTGCAACATAAATGTATGGTAGGATCGGGTTGCACGCTGCAATAGAAATGTAAGGTGGGATCGGGTTGCACGCCGTAACAGAAATATAAGGTGTGATCGGGTTGCACGCTGAAATAGAAGTAATAAGGGTGTAATGTGATTGTAAGGTGGGATCGGGTTGCATGCCGCAATAGAAGTAATAAGGGCGTAATGTGATTGTGAGATGGGATCGGTTTGCACGCCGCAAGAGAAGAAATAAGGGTGGAGTATGATGGTAAGGTGGGATCGAGTTGCACGCCGCAATAGGGGAAGCAATTGAAATAAGAAACTGTGGAAACCTCATTTGTAATTCTCTGTACCTCTGTGCAATATTTGTTTGGGTTTCTCTAACTGCCTCATATATGTGTATTGTTTGATTTTACATAGAGTAAAGTTTGTTTCTACATACTAGTACTATTCAATGGCACTAACGTCCCTTTTAACGGGGGCGCTACATCTTTTATCTGGATATAGGTGGGTCCATTAGAGGTAGCTCATCTCGCCGTTAGTGGTGCCTCCTCCTCATCTTTCAGTAGTACTGGTGAGCCCCACTTCCTCCCGGGGCCGTGTGTAATTCATGCCATCTCTTTTGAGTCTGTTATGTATTGTAAGGTATAGCCGGGGCCTTGTTGCCGGCAAGTATTGTATAAACTCCTAGTATTCGTAGAGGCTCCGTAGACATGATGTAGGTGTATATATGTATATTGGGTAGTAACCGTACGTATTCGGAATCGTGGTCCGTATTTGAAAGTTATGTATGTATTGTGTATGTTTTTTTGGAATCACCTGTTGAAATGCTAAAAGTGAAATGAACTTAAGTTTGTTCGCTTAAATCCTAAGTTTCTATTTCATATGGAATATGGTGCATTGTATATACGGGGGAACGCGTTGGGTAGGAAAGGCAATCCAGGTCCGCTTGACCGGATTCACCTGGTTAGGCACCGGTCTCATCCCTCGATTTTGGGGCGTGAAAAACTTGGTATAAGAGCCTAAGGTCTTAAAAGTGTCCTAGGATGTCTCGGAGCTGTGTCTAGTAGAGCCATTCTTATCGGTGTGTTGTCGACCACATCTATAATTAGGGGGCTGCATGGACATTTAGGAAAGTACCCTTATATTTCTATTCTATATCGTACGATGTGGTGGAAGGTGAGGTTGTCTATCCCTAACTCGTGCACTGTTCTAATTTTCAGTAAATGGCACCCAAGAAGAGAGCTCGACCAGGCCTAAAGGCCAATACCACCCCAGGGGTGGCCGTGAATTCTTTATCTGATGGTGCGGGTGAGAATGATTCCCCAACCCTGAATCTGCCTGACTCTTCCATCCCAGGCCAGGATATTCCTATTCCTGCTCCAGCGGAGGATGCTACAGTCCCTCCCACTGATGTTCCTGATCCTTCTTCAATCCCGGCTTCCGGTCCCGGTATTTCTGATGTGGACCTCAGAGGAGCTATTCAGATGTTGACTCAGTTGGTGGCTTCCCAGGCCCAAAGATCACATGATGCCCCTGCATCCTATCGCGAGCAAGGGCATTCTTCGGGTTCGAGAGTGAACCAGTTTCTGCGGTTAGCCCCTCCGGAGTTCATAGGCACCGACTCAGAGGCTGACCCTCCGGAGTTCATTGATGAGATGTGGAAGACCCTCTGAGTTATGAGGGCTACTAAGACAGAGGGGGTTGAGTTGGCTTCCTATCGTCTGAAGGGAGCGGCATATTCGTGGTTTGAAATGTGGGAGAGTTTCTGTGGAGAGGGAAGCCCTCCGGCGAAGTGGGAGGAGTGTGTGGATGCCTTTATGGATCATTTATTGACTGTCGAGATTATGGAAGCCCGTGCTACAGAGTTTGAGGCCCTCAAGTAGGAAAACATGAGGGTGTGGGAGTATCATATGGAGTTTGTGCGCTTGTCCAAATATGTTGTTCACATGGTGTCTACTATGGCGGCTAGAGTTCTCCGGTTCGTTCAGGGCCTTGGTCCCTTGGTTATTAATGAAGCTGCTACAGATTATGGGAAGATAGTGGGATTCGCCCAGGCTACAGAGGCTCGAAAATTGAAGGTAAGGATGGAGAGAGAGAGCAGTAGTAGGGCCCGGTCAGTGGGCAACCCTGGGAGCTCAGTTGGAGGTGTGAGATCAACCCTTGGGAGAGGATCATCAGGGCCATCTCAGTCATATGCTCAGTCCTCAGCCATTGCGCCACCATCAGGGCACATTTATCAGCAAGGAGGTCGTTTTGGACCTGGTTCAGATAGCGGGAGGTTCCATCAGTCGGGTCGTTCAGGTGGGACGTTCCAGGAGCAGCGGAGGGTCCCATGCCCTAAGTGTGGGAGATTTCATACTGAGCCTTGTTACTTGGATATTCCGGCATGCTATAGATCAAGAATGAGGGGCCATGTTTAGCGAGATTGTCGTACGCCCAGTCAGGGCACAGGTAGGGGTGTTGCTCATCCCTCCAGTTTATCAGCCACTACGTCCTCAGCATGCCCTCCAACACCAGCAGGGCACAAAGAAGCTAGGGGTAGAGCGCGGGGTCAAGGGGGACCCAGTCGGTTTTATGCTTTGAGTGGTCACCAGAGCCCCGAGGCTTCTCCAGATGTTGTCATAGGTATTCTGACGGTTCAGTCACATGATGTTTATGCTCTTATTGATCCCGAGTATTCTTTGTCATATGTTACTCCATTTATTGCTCCAACTTTTGGGATAGAACCCGAACAGCTTCACGAGTCATTCTCTGTGTCGACTCCGATTGGTGATTCTATTATGACCGTGCGAGTCTATAGAAATTGTGTTGTCACGGTGCATGGTCGGGATACCACGGCCGATCTTATTGAGTTAGAAATGGTAGAATTTGATGTAATTATGGGGATGGATTGGCTCTATTCGTGCTTTGCTAAACTCGACTGCCGAACAAGAATTATGAAGCTCGAGTTTCCTAATGAATCAGTTATCGAGTGGGAGGGGAATAATGCTGTTCCAAGAGGTAGATTCATTTCCTACCTTAAAACCTCAAAGATGATCAGAAAAGGGAGCATCTACCATTTGGCCCGGGTTGCGGACACCACTTCAAAGGTGCCTGCTCGCGAATCTATTCCTGTTGTGAATGAATTTCTTGAGTTATTTCCGGACAAGCTTCCTGGGATTCCTCCAGATAGAGAGACCAATTTCAGGATTGATGTGTTTCCAGATACGCAGCCAATATCTATTCCACCTTACCGGATGGCGCCAGCAGAATTGAGAGAGTTAAAAGAACAACTGAAAGATCTATTAGAAAAAGGTTTCATTCGGCCAAGTGTGTCGCCTTGGGGCGCCCCGGATCTTTTTGTCAGAAAGAAGGATGGATCGCTTCGGATGTGTATTGATTATCGGCAGCTCAACAAGGTCACCATCAAGAATAAATACACATTGCCTTGGATAGATGATTTGTTCGACCAGTTGCAAGGTGCTAAGTTCTTCTCAAAGATTTCTTTGCGGTGCGGGTATCACCAGTTAAAAACAGGGAGCAGGATATTCCTAAGACTGCCTTCAGGACTCGTTATGGGCACTTTGATTTTATGGTAATGTGTTTTGGGCTAACCAACGCCCCAACAACATTTATGGATCTTATGAACCGGGTTTTCAAACCGTTTCTCGACTCCTTTGTGATTTTCTTCATTGACGATATTCTTTTTTATTCGCGGAGTTAGAAGGATCATGCTAATCACCTCAAGGCAGTTCTGCAGACTCTTTATCAGCACCAATTGTATGCAAAGTTTTCAAAATGTGATTTTTGGCTAGAATTAGTCACCTTTTTGGGCCATGTTGTTTCCAGTGAGGGGATTCGGGTTGATCCCCAAAAGATTGCAGCGATGAAGGATTGGCCTAGGCCAACGACCCCGGTAGAGATTCGCAGTTTCTTAGGTCTAGTTGGGTATTATCAAAGGTTCACGGAGGGATTCTCTACTCTCGCCTCCCCATTGTCTAAGCTGACGCAGAAAGCAGTTAAGTTTTAGGGGTCCGATGCATGTGAAAAGAGTTTTCAGGAATTAAAGTCGAGATTGACTTCGGCACCAGTGTTGACCTTGCCAGAAGGTTCAGAGGGATTTGTTGTTTATTGTGATGCTTCGAGGGTTGGTTCGGAGTGTGTTTTGATGCAATGTGGTAAATTTATAGCGTATGCTTCAAGGCAGCTCAAGAATCACGAGAAGAATTATCCGACGCATGATTTGGAGCTCGCAGCGGTTGTGTTTGCATTAAAACTTTGGTGGCATTATCTTTATGGGGTCCATGTGGACGTGTTCACAGAGCACAAGAGTCTTCACTATATATTCAAGCAGAAGGAGTTGAACTTAAGGCTGCGGAGGTGGTTAGAATTGCTCAAAGACTATGATATGAATATTTTGTACCATCTAGGGAAGGTGAATGTTGTAGCCGACGCTCTTAGTTGGAAATCTATGGGTAGCCTGGCTCATTTGGAAGCCGGTCAGAGGCTTTTGGCTCGGGAAGTTTATCAGTTAGCCAGTCTGGGGGTCTGTCTTTCGGCCTCAGCTGAGGGGAATGTCGGGTGCGTAATGGAACGGATTCTTCGCATGTAGCAGAAGTCAAGGGAAATCAATTCAGGGATCCGACTTTGGCACAATTCAGGGAAGCAATTTTGAATCACAAGACTTCAGCATTCTCACTCGGCAATGATGACGGTGTCCTGCAGTGTCAAGAGAGGTTATGTGTTCCAGATGTGGATGATCTTCGAGAAAGGGTAATGGCAGAGGATCATAATTCCAGGTATTCTGTACACCCCGGGTCTACGAAAATGTATCACGATCTCAAGGAAATTTATTGGTGGAATAGTATGAAGATGGGTGTGGCGGACTTTGTGGCTAACTGTTCAAATCGTCAACAAGTGAAGGCCGAGCATCAGAGGCATGATGGTTTGATGTAGCTTATGGAAATACTGATGTGGAAATTGGAGACGATCAATATGGACTTTGTGGTAGGGTTACCCCGCACTTAGCGAAAGTTCGATTCAATTTAGTTGTTAGTGGATCGACTCATGAAGTCGGCGCATTTCTTGCCAGTCAAGTCCACCGATACTGCAGAACAATACGCTAAGTTATATATCAAAGAAATAGTCAGACTCTATGGCACTCCTGTATCTATTATCTTGGATCGAGGAACCCAGTTCACAACTAACGTTTGGAAGAAATTTCAGCAAATTTTGGTTACGCAGGTAAATCTCAGCATAGCATTCCATCCACAAACTGATGGGCAGGCAGAGCGGACCATTCAGATGCTTGAAGACATGTTACGGGCTTGTGTATTGAATTTCAAGGGTAGTTGGGATGATCACTTGCCGCTTATAGAGTTTACTTACAATAACAGTTTTCATGCTAGTATTCATATGGCCCCATTTGAGGCATTGTACGGAAGGAGATGGTGATCTCCGATCGGATGGTTTGAGGTTGGTGAGGCAGAATTGTTAGGACCAGATCTTGTGCACCAAGCTATGGAAAGAGTTAAAGTCATTCAGGAAAGGATGAAGACTGCTCAGAGTCATCAGAAATCCTATGCGGACATTCGTCGTAGAGATTTGGAGTTTCAAGTAGATGATTGGGTATTTTTGAAGGTGTCTCCCATGAAGGGAGTAATGCGGTTTGGGAAGAAAGGGAAATTGGGCCCAAGGTATGTCGGGCCATATAGGATTGCTCAAAGGATAGGACAGGTGGCTTATAGGCTGGAATTGCCCCCTGAGATGCCATTAGTGCACCCGGTGTTCCATGTATCTATGTTGAAGAAAGTGGTTGGAGATCCATAGCCATCCTGCTAGTTGAGACTATTGAGTTTAATAAAGAATTATTGTATGAAGGGGTTCCGGTTGCTATTCTTGATAGGCAAGTCCGTAGATTGAGGAACAAAGAAATTGCTTCAGTTAAGGTGTTGTGGCGAAGTCAGCAAGTTGAGGAAGCCACGTGGGAATCGGAAAATGAAATGAAAGAAAAATATTCCCATTTGTTTGAATACGTCTAGTAGTGATCGTGCGAATTGTCATCTCTAAGCAATTATATGTTATGTTCAGATTTGTTCAAAAACACCCCATTTTCCCCGAATTGCTCTACTATTGTAACTTCTCAAGTTGTGCCATAATTGTGTATGTTGTGACTATTTGAGTAATGTGCAACCCCTTGGAGTAGATGAAATTATGTGAAACGCATGTGATGGTTAAATAATTAATTGAAGTGTAGATTGGTAAGGATTAATTGAAGTATATATGGCATGTTGAAGTAATTGAATTATATGCGACTTGTCGAGGTGACCAAATTATGTGCAAGGCCATGAAATAACTAGTTAAGTGTGGAATTGGTTAAGAACATGTGTTTTGGGGGCTCTCTGACAGGTAGATAGGCCTAATTACAGACGAAACTTTGGCAAAATTTTTGGAAAATATCGGAGTTAGTAAAAATTGGGGATTGGCATATTGTGTTTTCACAAACAAATGATTTCCCGATCCTCATTCGAGGACGAATGATTTTAAGTGGGGGAGGATGTAAAGACCCGTGAAATTTCTATGTCTAATAATGTCCGAATAGGTCCCTGTGTTGCTATAACTGTAGAAATTCTTAACACGATCCTATTTTGAGTAAAAAAAAGTATCCCAGAGCTTGAAAGATCAAATTTTCCAGAAATTGCGCATTATGCGACGCACTATGCGATCGCTACCTGGACAGGCTACTGTCCAAATTGAGGACAACTATGCGGCCCAGAATGCGATTGTATTTTGGGTGTGCGGACCGCATAGTTGGCGCATTCTTACCCCATGGTTTTTGCGAGGGAGGTTATGCGACGCACTATGCGATCGGATAACAGGTATGCGGACCGCATAATTGGTCGCATACCTGGGCAGTGTGGTTCCCATTTTGGCCCATTTGAAGGCCAACTATGCGACAGGAATGCGGACCGCATAGCAGGAATGAGATCGCCTTCCTGGCCACATTTATGTGTCTGGGCTCCTATTTTCTAAATTTAAAACCCGACCCACTATTTTATAAAACACCCCTTCCCTTCATTTTTAATGATTTTCTAACCAAAAATAGAGAGAGAAAAAGAGAGTTCTTTAGAGAGAAGGTTTCAACATCATCCAATTTGATTTTCCAAAATCACTCATGCCCGGAAATTATCGAGTTATTGTCATCTTCTTCACTCAAAGAGGTAAATCTTCACCATATTTCCCCAATTTCTCATATTTTGGATAAGGAAAAAACACACATAGGTTAGTTCTTGAAAATAAAATGTGAAATCTTGCAAGCATGTGAGTTAAACTCCGTAATCTAGTAAAGGGAAAAACAAGTTTGGGTAATTATTCTCAAAAAGGGGGTTGGTAGTCTAAGGGCTCATATAGTGTTTGATAAAATGCTCAATTGAGTACAAGATTCCTAATTCTAAGTGAAATATGTCTCATTGTGGAATAGATGGACGGTGCTAGATGGTCCGGTGAATTGTGATAGAAATTAAAAAGGGGACGACTCGAGGTATGTATGGCTAACTTTAATCTTCGTATAGTCACCTTGTTGGTGTCCAAACATTCGGTATGAGCTTCTTGCAGAGTATATGTGAATTGATTTTCCGGTTGTGTTGAGGTGTGAGATTTCATTCTCTGATTTTCTTAGTCGACTATAGTGATAATTGAAATTGTGAAAGGTGATTTATATATGATTCCTCTATCATGTGCAAGGTTCGATAAATGCTTGAGTATGTTGGTATGAAAGAATGGTAACAAACTCAAATGTGTAAATGTATCTAAGTGATAAGGGTTGTGTAACAAGTGATGAAAGGGAGTTGTGAATTGATCTAATTAAACTAAATGACCATGGAAATATCGTATATGACTCATTGTTGGCAAGGTTCCAATATGGCTTAACTTCATATGGATTGTTGGTTGCAATGAATTTACATTCTTGTTGATGAGCATCTTTGTGGTTGAATTAATGGATGATAAATACTATTGTGAACACATAATTGTTTGGGTTTTATGAAATTGTACTCTTGATGATACGAAGCCCTGTGATTAAATTGTGGGATGTTATTGTTTGCTATGAAATGTGATGGTAAGGTAGGATCGGGTTGCACGCCGCAACAGAAATGTAAGGTGGGATCTTGCATGCTGCCACAGAAATGTTAGGTGGGATGGGGTTGCACGCTGCAACAGAAATGTAAGGTGGGATCGGGTTGCACGCTGCAACAGAAATGTAGGTGGGATCGGGTTGCAAGCCCCAACAGAAGTAATAAGGGTGTAATACGATTGTAAGGTGGGATCGGGTTGAACGCTGCAACAGAAGTAATAAGGGTGTAATGTGATTGTGAGATGGGATCGGGTTGCACGCTGCAACAGAAATGTAGGTGGGATCGGGTTGCAAGCCCCAACAGAAGTAATAAGGGTGTAATGTGATTGTGAGATGGGATCGGGTTGCACGCTGCAACAGAAGAAATAAGGGTGGAGTATGATGGTAAGGTAGGACCGGGTTGCGTGCCGCAACATGGGAAGAAATTGAAATAAGAAACTGTGGAAACCTCATTTGTGATTCTCTGTACCTCTGTGCATTATTTGGTTGGGTTTCTTTAACTGCCTCATATATGTGTACTGTTTGATTTTACATTGAGTAAAGTTTTTTTACCCATACTAGTACTATTCAATGGCACTAATGTCCCTTTTGACGGGGGCGCTACATCTTTTATATGGATGTAGGTGGGTCCATAACAGGTAGCTCAGCTCGCCGTTAGTGGTGCCTCCTCCTCATCTTTCAGTAGTACTGGTGAGCCCCACTTTCTCCCAGGGTCGTGTGTAATTCATGCTATCTCTTTTGAGTCTGTTATGTATTGTAAGGTATAGCCGGGGCCTTTTTGCCATCAAGTATTGTATAAACGCCTAGTATTCATAGAGGCTCCGTAGACGATGTGGGTGTCTATATGTATTTTGGGTAGTAACTATACGTATTCGGAATCGTGGTCCTTATTGGAAAGTTATGTATGTATTGTGTATGTTTTTGGGAATGAACTATTGAAATGCTAAAAGAGAAATGAACTTATGTTTGTAAATCCACGCTTAAATCCTAAGTTGCTATTTCATATAGAATATGGTGCATTGTATATACGGGGGAACGCGTTGGGTAAGAAAGGCAATCCAGTTCCGCTTGATCGGGTTCACCTGGTTAGGCGCCGGTCTCGTCCCTCGATTTTGGGGCATGACAAACTTGGTATCAGAGCCTACAGTTTTAAAAGTGTCCTAGGATGTCTCGGAGCCGTGTCTAGTAGAGCCCTTCTTATCAGTGTATTTTCGACCACATCTATAATTAGGGGGTTGCATGGACATTTAGGAAAGTACCCTTCTATTGCTATTCTATATCATGCGATGTGGTGGAAGGTAAGGTTGTCTATCCCTAACTCGTGCATTGTTCTAATTTTAAGTAAATGGCACCCAAGAAGAGAGCTCGACTCGGCCTAGAGGCCAATGCCACCCTAGGAGTGACCATGAATTCTTTATTTGATGGTGTGGGTGAGAATGATTCCCTGACCCTGAATCTGCCTAAATCTTCCATCCCAGGCCAGGATATTTCTATTCCTGCTCCAGTGGAGGATGCTACAGTCCCTCCCACTGATGTTCCTGATCCTTCTTCAATCCCAGCTTCCGGTCCCGATATTTCTGATGGGGACCTCAGGGAAGCTATTCAGATGTTGACTCAGCTGGTGGCCTCCTAGGCCCAAAGATCACATGCTGCCCATGCATCCTCTAGCGAGCAAGGGGATTCTTCGGGTTCCAGGGTCAACCAGTTTCTGCGGTTAGTCCCTCCGGAGTTCATAGGCACCTACCCAGAGGCTGACCCTCAAGAGTTCATTGATGAGATGTGGAAGACCCTCTGAATTATGAGGGATACTAAGACAGAAGGGGTTGAGTTGGCTTCCTATCGTCTGAAGGGAGAGGCATATTCGTGGTTTGAAATGTGGGAGAGTTCTCGTGGAGAGGGGATCCCTCCGGCAAGGTGGGAGGAGTTTGTGGATGCCTTTATGGATCATTTCTTGCATGTCGAGATTATGACAGCCCGTGTTATAGAGTTTGAGGCCCTCAAGCAGGGCAACATGAGTGTGTGGTAGTATCATATGGAGTTTGTGCGTTTGTCCAAATATGTTGTTCACATGGTGTCTACTATGGAGGACAGGAGTTTTCCAGTTCGTTCAAGGCCTTGGTCCATTGGTTATTAATGAAGCTGCTACAGCTGCCTTGCATTCAGATATGAATTATGGGAAGATAGTGGGATTCACCTAGGCTATAGAGGCTAGGAAATTGAAGATAAGGATGGATAGAGAGAGTAGTAGTAGGGCCATGTCAGCGGGCAACCCTGGGAGCTCAGTTGGAGGTGTGAGATCAACCCTTGGGAGAGGATCATCAGGGCCATCTCAGTCATATGCTCAGTCCTCAGCCAGTGGCCGCCATCAGGGCACAGTTATCAGCATGGAGGTCATTTTGAACCCGGTTCAGATAGTAGGAGGTTCCATTAGTCTGGTCGTTCAGGTGGGAGGTTCCAGCAGCAGCGGAGGGTCCCATGCCCTAAGTGTGGGAGATTTCATATTTAGCCTTGTTACTTGGATTTTCCGGTATGCTATAGATGCGGAGTGAGGGGCCATGTTTAGCGAGATTGTCGTGCGCCCAGTCATGGCATAGGTAGGGGTGCTGCTCAGCCCTCCAGTTCATCAGCCACTACGTCCTCAGCACGCCCTCCAGCACCAACAAGGCGCGGAGCAGCTAGGGGTAGAGCGCGGGGTCAAGGGGGACCCAGCCGGTTTTATGCTTTGAGTGGTCGCCACAGCGTCGAGGCTTCTCAAGATGTTGTTCAGTCACATGATATTTATGCTCTTATTGATCCCGGGTCTTCTTTGTCATATGTTATTCCATTTATTGCTTCAACTTTAGGGATAGCACCCGAACAGCTTCACGAGTCGTTCTCTATGTTGACTTCGGTTGGTGATTCTATTATGACCGTGCGAGTCTATAGAAACTATGTTTTCACGGTGCGTGGTCGGGATACCACGGCCGATCTTATTGAGTTAGAAATGGTAGATGTTGATGTAATTATGGGGATGGATTGGCTCTATTCGTGCTTTGCTAAACTCGACTGCCGAACAAGAATTATGAGGCTCGAGTTTCCTAATGAATCAGTTATCGAGTGGGAGGGGAATAATGTTGTGCCAAGAGGTAGATTTATTTCCTACCTTAAAGCCTCTAAGATGATCAGAAAAGGGTGCATCTACCATTTGGTCCGGGTTGCGGACACCACTTCAGAGGTGCCTGCTCCCGAATCTGTGCCTGTTGTTAATGAATTTCTTAAGGTATTTTCGGACGAGTTTCCTAGGATTCCTCAGAATAGAGAGATTGATTTTGGGGTTGATGTATTGCTGGAGACACAACCAATATCTATTCCACCTTACCGAATGGCGCCAGCAGAATTGAGAAAGTTAAAAGAACAATTGAAAGATTTATTAGAAAAAGGTTTCATTCGGCCAAGTGTGTCGCCTTGGGGCGCACCAGTTCTTTTTGTCAGAAAGAAGGATGGATCGCTTCAGATCTGTATTGATTATCTGCAGCTCAACAAGGTCACCATCAAGAATAAATACCCATTTCCTCGGATAGATAATTTGTTCGACCAGTCGCAAAGTGCTAAGTTCTTCTCAAAGATTTATTTGCAGTCCGGGTATCACCAGTTAAAAAGCAGGGAGCAGGATATTCCTAAGACCGCCTTCAGGACTCGTTATGGGCACTTTGATTTTCTAGTAATGTCTATTGGGCTAACCAACGCCCTAACAGCTTTTATGGATCTTATGAACCGGGTTTTCTAACCGTTTCTCGACTCCTTTGTGATTGTCTTCATTGACAATATTCTTGTTTATTTGCGGAGTCAGGCGGATCATGCTAATCACCTCAAGGCAGTTCTGCAGACTCTTCATCATCACCAATTATATGCAAAGTTTTCAAAATGTGAGTTTTGGCTAGAATCAGTCACCTTTTTGGGCCATGTTGTTTCCAGGGAGGGGATTCGCGTTGATCCCCAAAAGATTGCAGCGGTGAAGGATTGGCCTAGGCCAACGACCTCGATAGAGATTCGCAGTTTCTTGGGTCTAGCTGGGTATTATTGGAGGTTCGTGGAGGGATTCTCTACTCTCACCTCCTTATTGTCTAAGATAATGCAGAAAGTAGTTAAGTTTCAATGGTCCAATGAATGGGGAAAGAGTTTTCAGGAATTAAAGTCGAGATTGACTTCGGCACCAGTGTTGACCTTGACATAAGGTTCAGAAGGATTTGTGGTTTATTGTGATGGTTCGAGGGTTGGTTTGGGGTGTGTGTTGATGCAATGTGGTAAAGTTATAGCGTATGCTTCAAGGCAGCTCAAGAATTACGAGAAAAATTATCCGACACATGATTTGGAGATCGCAGCGGTTGTGTTTGCATTAAAAATCTGGCGGCTTTATCTTTTATGGGGTCCACGTGGACGTGTTCACAGAGCACAAGAGTCTTCAATATTTATTCAAGCAGAAGGAGTTAAACTTAAGGTAGTGGAGGTGGTTAGAATTGCTCAAAGACTATGATATGAATATTTTGTACCATCCAGGGAAGGTAAATGTGGTAGCCGACGCTCTTAGTCGAAAATCCATGGGTAGCATGGCACATTTGGAAGCCGGTCAGAGGCTTTTGGCTCGGGAAGGTTATCAGTTAGCCAGTCTGGGTCTGTCTTTCAGCCTCAGTTAAGGGGAACGTCGTGGTGCGTAATGGAGCGGAATCTTCGCTTGTAGCAAAAGTCAAGGGAAAGCAATTCAGGGATCCGACTTTGGCACAATGGAGGGAAGCAATTTTGAATCACAAGACTTCAGCATTCTCACTCAGCAATGATGGCGGTGTCCTGCGGTGTCAAGAGAGGTTATGTGTTACAGATGTTGATGATCTCCAGGAAAGGGTAATGGCAGAGGCGCATAATTCCAGGTATTCCGTACACCCAGGTTCTATGAAAATGTATCACGATCTCAAGGAAATTTATTGGTGGAATGGTATGAAGAGGGGTGTGGTGGACTTTGTGGCTAAGTGTTCAAATTGTCAGCAAGTGGAGGTCGAGCATCAGAGGCCCGGTGGGTTGACGCATCTTATGGAAATACCGATGTGGAAATGGGAGATGATCAGTATGGAATTTGTGGTAGGGTTACCCCACACTCAGCGAAAGTTCGATTCAATTTGGGTGTTAGTGGATCGGCTCACGAAGTCGGTGCATTTCTTGCTAGTCAAGTCCACCGATACTGCAGAACAATACGCTCAGTTGTATATCAAAGAAATAGTCAGACTCCATGGAACTCCAGTATCTATTATCTCGGATCGAGGGGTCCAATTCACAGCTGACGTTTGGAAGAAATTTCAGCAAAGTTTGGATACGCAGGTAAATCTCAGCACAGCATTCCATCCACAAACTGATGGGCGGGCAAAGCGGACCATTCAGATGGTTGAAGACATGTTACGGGCTTGTGTATTAGATTTTAAGGGTAGCTGGGATGATCACTTGCCGCTTATAGAGTTTTCTTACAATAACAGTTTTCATGCTAGTATTCAAATGGCCCCATTTGAGGCATTGTACAAAAGGAGATGTATATCTCCGATCGGATGATTTGAGGTTGGTGAGGCAGAATTATTAGGACCAGATCTTGTGCACCAAGCTATGGAAAAAGTTAAAGTCATGGAGAAAAGGATGAAGACTGCTCAGACTCATCAGAAATCCTATGCAGACATTCGTCGTAGAGATTTGGAGTTTCAAGTAGATGATTGGGTATTCTTGAAGGTGTCTCCCATGAATGGAGTAATGCGGTTTGGGAAGAAAGGTAAATTGAGCCTAAGGTATGTCGGGCCATATAGGATTGCTCAAAGGATAGGACAGGTGGCTTAAAGGCTGGAATTGCCCCCTGAGATGTCATTAGTGCACCCGGTGTTCTATGTGTCTATGTTGAAGAAAGTGGTTGGAGATCCATCAGCCATCGTGCCAGTTGAGACTATTGAGGTTAATAAAGAATTATCATATGAAGAGGTTCCGGTTGCTATTGTTGATAGTCAAGTCCGTAGATTGAGGAACAAAGAAATTGCTTCAGTTAAAGTGTTGTGGCGAAGTCAGCAGGTTGAGGAAGCCACGTGGGAAGCGGAAAATGAAATAAAAGAAAAATATCCCCATTTGTTTGAATATGTCTAGTAGTGATCGTGCGAATTGTCATCTCTAAGAAATTATATGTTATGTTCAGTTTTGTTCAAAAGCACCCCATTTTCCCCGAATTGCTCTACTATTGTAACTTCTCAAGTTGTGCCATAATTGTGTATGGTGTGACTATTTGAGTAATGTGCAACCCCTTGGAGTAGATGAAATTATGTGAAACTCATGTGATGGTTAAATGATTAATTGAAGTGTAGACTGGTAAGGATTAATTGAAGTTTCCATGGCATGTTGAAGTAATTGAATTATATGGGACTTGTCAAGGTGACCAAATTATGTGCAAGGCCATGAAATAACTAGTTATGTGTAGAATTGGTTAATAACGTGTGTTTTGGGCGCTCTCTGATAAGTAGATAGGCCTAATTACAGATGAAACCCTGGCGGAATTTTTGGAAAATATCGGAGTTAGTAAAAATTAGGGGTTGGCATATTGTGTTTTCAAAACCAAATGATTTCCCGATCCTCATTCGAGGACGAATGATTTTAAGTGGGGAGGATGTAAAGACCCGTAAATTTTCTATGTCAAAAATAATGCCCGAATAGGTCCCTGTGTTGTTATAACTGTAGAAATTCTTAACACGGTCCTATTTTGAGTAAAAAAAAGTGTCCCAGAACTTGAAAGATTAAATTTTCTAGAAATTGCGCGTTATGCAACGCCTTATGCGATCACATAAAAGGTATGCGGACCGCATAGTGGTCGCATACCTGGACAGATTACTGTCCAAATTGAGGACAACTATGCGACAGGAATGTGGATCGCATAGCAGGAATGCGATCGCATTCCTGACTGCATTTCTATGTCGGGGCTCCTATTTTCTAAATTTAAAACCCGACCCCCTGTTTTATAAAACACCCCTTCCCTTTATTTTTAATAATTTTCTGACCAAAAATAGAGAGAGAAAAAGAGAGTTCTTGAGAGAGAAGGTTTCAACGTCATCCAATTTTATTTTCCAAAATCACTTAAGCCCGGAAATTATCAAGTTATTTTCATCTTCTTCACTCAAAGAGGTAAGTATTCGCCCTATTTCCCCAATTTCTCAGATTTTGGATAAGGATAAAACACACATAGGTTGGTTCTTGAAAATAAAAAGTGAAATCTTGCATTCATGTGAGTTAAACTCCGTAATCTAGTAAATGGAAAAACAAGTTTGGGTAATTATTCTCAAAAGGACGGTTAGCAGTCTAAGGGGTCATATAGTGTTTGATAAAATGCTCAATTGAGTACAAGGTTCCTAATTCTAAGTGAAATATGTCACATTGTGGAATAGATTGATGGTGCTAGACGGTCCGGTGAATTGTGATAGAAATTAAAAAGGGGACGACTCGAGGTATGTGTGGCTAACTTTAATCCTTGTCGAGTCGCCTTGTTGGTGTCCAAACATTCGGTATGAGCTTCTTGCTAAGTATATGTGAATTGATTGTCCGGTTGTGTTGAGGTGTGAGATTTCATTCTCTGATTTTCTTAGTCGACTATCGTGATAATTGAAATTGTAAAAGGTGCTTTCTATGTGATTACTCTATCATGTGCAAGGTTCATTAAATGCTTGAGTATGTTGGTATGAAAAAATGGTAACAAACTCAAATGTGTAAATGTATCTAAGTGATAAGGGTTGTGTAACAAGTGATGAAACTGAGTTGTGAATTGATATAATGGAACTAAATGACCATGGAAATATCGTATATGACTCATTGTTGGCAAGGTTTATTGTGGCTTAACTTCATATGGATTGTTGGTTGTAACGAATTGATGAGCATCTTTGTGGTTGAATTAATGGATGATAAAGACTATTGTGAACACATGATTGTTTGGATGTTATGAAATTGTACTCTTAATGATACGAAACCCTGTGATTAAATTGTGGGCTGTTATTGTTTACTATGAAATGTGATGGTAAGGTGGGATCGGGTTGTACGCCGCAACAGAAATGTAAGGTGGGATAGGGTTGCACGCTGCAATAGAAATGTAAGGTAGGATCGGGCTGTACGTCGCAACAGAAATGTAAGGTGGGATCGGGTTGCACGCCGCAATAGAAGTAATAAGGGTGTAATGTGATTGTGAGATGGGATCGGGTTGCACGCCGCAACAGAAGAAATAAGGGTGGAGTATGATGGTAAGGTAGGATCGGGTTGCGCACCGCAATAGGGGAGGCAATTGAAATAAGAAACTGTGGAAACCTCATTTGTGATTCTCTGTACCTCTGTGCAATATTTGTTTGGGTTTCTTTAACTGCCTCATATATGTGTATTGTTTGATTTTACATAGAGTAAAGTTTGTTTATACATACTAGTACTATTCAATGGTACTAACGTCCCTTTTGTCGGGGATGCTACATCTTTTATATGGATGTAGGTGGGTCCATAGCAGGTAGCTCAGCTCGCCATTAGTGGTGCCTCCTCCTCATCTTTCAGCAGTACTGGTGAACCCCACTTCCTCCCGGGGCCGTATGTAGTTCATGCCATCTCTTTTGAGTCTATTATGTATTGTATGGTATAGCCGGGGCCTTAATGCCGGCAAGTATTGTATAAACTCCTAGTATTCGTAGAGGCTCCGTAGACATGATGTGGATGTATATATGTATTTTGGGTAGTAATATTACATATTCGAAATCGTGGTCCGTATTGGAATGTTATGTATGTAATTTGTATGTTTTTGGGAATCAACTGTTCAAATGCTAAAAGAGAAATTAACTTAAGTTTGTAAATCCATGCTTAAATCCTAAGTTGTTATTTCATATGGAATATGGTGCATTGTATATACGGGGGAACGCGTTGGGTAGGAAGGTAATCCAGGTCCGCTTGACCGGGTTCACCTGGTTAGGCGCCGGTCTCGTCCCTCGATTTTGGGGCGTGAAAGAACACATAATACACATATAATAAACAGAAGTCCTTTGCAATAAAGGTGTGGCTAATAGTTCAAATAGTAATACATGGATTCAGGAGTGCTAATTAGAACATTGTTATAGAATCAGAAGTGCTTTAGGGGGTTCATGGGATTGGGAGATGACATAGTATAGGATTTTATAACAACAGTGAGGACATAGAAGTACTAGACATGATTAAGCATAGCATCAAGACAACTTAGGGTAACAAATCAGTTTTGCAAAAATAGGTGCATGTTTGGACAACAAATAGACAAGCATTCAAAAAACAGAGTAAAGTCACACTAAGACAGACTAAAAGGGGGAATAAACATGTTGATCCTAAAAGGGGTATGACATAGCTAACATGTTGGGTGAAGCAATAATGTAAACAGGTCAATTACATGTCGAACAACAAAACAATATATGGAAATAGATCAGGAATATGATAAACTGAAGCAGTAGGAAACACATGGTTTGGAAGCTTGAATTTAAAATCAGAACATACCAGTAAAGAGAGTAAACACAAAGTGAAGAACAGGAAAGTGTAATAATTAGCCTTTGCTTGTAGTCGGCTAATTTAGTAACAATAGCAAGTAATAAAGAAAGCAGAAGAGTTTTTGAGTGCATGAGAGATGTGAACTAATGTTCGTTCGTGTGTGTATAAGATTGTGTAATGACAGTAGAAGAGAGAAATATATATAGTAGTTTGAAAGCTAAGTAAAATAAGGTAAGAATCAAAATTGTACAGTAATTGTGGAACTCGGAATCAATTAGAGTAAAATCAGTCCAAGTCTTCTCTTAATGAAGGGAGTCATTTCAAACGGTAAAAGAAGGGAAACAAGTTAAGGAAAGAAATCACATAGCTAGGGTATAACAATTAAGGAAATAATTCAAACACTATAGGTACAGAGTAAGTAATTAGGGATAGATACATAAGGTCTAATTAAGGAAACAATCAGTAGGAACCAATTAATAATATAGTCAATCACATAATAAGGTAAGAAAATAATTTAGAAGTCGTAAATCAATCAAGGGTATCAATTACAGGAAATCAGGGATTCAAATAAAATAGAATTGATTAAAGGAAATTACTGCAAATTTCTGTGAATGAACGAAATAAACACAGTATAGGCAAGAAGAGACAAATCAGAAGCCCTAACAAGCATAATAGGGTAAAAATCACAGAGACTCATAACATATTAATGAGAAAAAGGCATACACACAAATCGCATGAACAAATCAACAAAGACAAACTCAGAACCCAAAACTAAGCCAAGAAATTAGGGGTTTTTAACATAATTAGTTAGATTAAGGGAGAACCTAAATTAAAATCATTTAAAGACAATAAAAATCATAGAATAACACTTAAAAATCATAGAAAATCGTTTTGAAGAGAAGTTCAGAAACCCTAGTTATGAAGATGAAGAGACGCTTCGAAAATCGGAAAGGTTTTCATAGAAAAACAGTAAAATAGCTCAAATATACTCAGATTTGTTACAGATCTAAAGAGCCAAGAGATGAAGTTAGGGTTCTGAGAGAGATAACCCAGAGATAGAGAGATTACGGCTTAGAAGCCATAGATTTTGTAATAAAATAGGACGATCTTACTCAATCGAGCCTTGATGGCCTGAGAATGGTGAGAACACGCCCAAGGGTGAGTGAATGGACACTGGTCCCGTTGAGGACCTCAAGACAGCAATAATCCCGGCCAGTTGAGCCATTAGGGATAGGAGTGGTGGTGAGCCACCATTATTAACGGCGAGCAAGCAACCGGCGGAGGGGGTTAAGGTTAGGCAGAGGGAGTTTTGAGAGAGAAGGAGAGGGGTGATGGCGAGTGAGTGAGGAGTGAATGAGAGGTTTGGGGGGTCATTAGGTTAATTTAGGAAAGAACGAATCTAGGCCGTTGATCAAAATTGATCAACGACCAAGATTTAATCAGCATTGGGTCGAGTAGGATTTAGGGATTGGGCCTAGGTATTTGGGCTGGTCTAATTAGGTGTTTGGGCTGGTTTAGTTAAGGAATTTGGGCTGGTTTAAATAGGTTATAATTGAAATTAAATGGGGCTATTTGTTAAATACCCAATTCGAATTAGTTAAAATAATTTATAAAATAGCAAGTAAATATAAAAAATGAATTTCATGCATAGAAAATAATTTTAAATGATTATTTAGTATTTTAAAATACAAAGGACTAATTTCTGGTTAAAAATAGTACAAAATTATATGTTTGGGCTATAATTGCAAAGTCAGTGAAATTATAGCCAAAAGATGCCAATTTGGCTAATTACAGAATAATTAAATCAAGAAATTTTTTTTAAATCATTTGTGATGCAATTTTATTATTATTTATTAAAAATAAAATACTGGAAAAATTAATAAAACATAGAAAAATTATGGCAAAATACCAATTGCTAGTAATGCATGATTTTGAAGGTAAATATGCAATTAAAAAATACTTTGGAAAAAATTGGGTATCAACAGATGCCACTCTTTACCAAGAAAGGATGAAAGAGTTGTTGGGTAAAGATATGATGACCAATTTTGACCGAGAGAAACGATTAGAGAGATTTTGGTCGTACTCTGGTTTCTGAGCTGCCTACATATCCCTAGTTTTACAGGAATCAGGCCGTATGTAGTTCCAGATTCATCGGCGAAGTATACCGGTGAAATCATCGCAAGAACGGACGCAACATCTAGGGATGGGAGGATGAACGGTTTACGGGAGAGGTTAGGTTTGATACAATTGAGGAACTGGAACGGGATCTCTTCTGCTGGGATAGTCGTTGCTCGCCAGGTTACCTGCAAATAAGAGTAATACAAGCGTATATTGTGCATAAATTTAAACATGATGCAGGTTCCCGTTAGACTATGAAAGTTATCTTCAGACGGTTAGGGATGACGTCCTTAGACCATGATGTCCTGGGCCATGAATTGTTTGATGAGAGATTCGCATGCCATGAAATGATATTCTCGGACCATGAAGATGGTGCCTCCGGACTATGACGCCTTTGAATAATGGTATGAAAGATTTAAAGAGATCCTCAGGCCATGACATGGTGTCTTCCAGCTATGAGGATGATGTCATTAGACTATGACGCCTTTGGACAAGTTGGCGATATTTCAGCCCATGAGATGCAATAATATGATGTCAACAAGACAAGGCTTAGTCTTGCGAATTTGGGGGTAGAGCTTAACCCGAAAGAGAAGCTAAGTAAATAATGCTTGAGAGACAGAGCTTAGTCTCGGTGAAAAAGTAAATTGGAGGCAGAGTTTAGCCTCATGCAAGTAGAGAGACAGAACTTAGTCTCATGCAAATGAAGGCAGAGATTAGCCTTATGCAAGGGAAGGCAGAGATTAGCCTTATGCGAAATGGAGGTAGAGCTTAACCTCATGCAGATAGGAAGGCAGCGCTTAGCCTTATGCAGATAAAGGCAGAGATTAGCCTTATGCAAACGAAGGCAGAGATTAGCCTTGTGCAGATAAAGGCAGAGATTAGCCTTATGCAAAAGAAGAAAGATTAGCCTTGTGCAGAGGAAGGCAGAGATTAGCCTTGTGTAGAAGAAGGCAGAGATTAGCCTTATGCAAGGGAAGGCAGAGATTAGCCTTATGAAGATAGAGGTAGAGCTTAACCTAATGCAAGATGGAGGCAGCGATTAGTCTTATGCAGAAGAATAAATAGCAAATGACAACAGAATTTCTTAGCTGGTAGCAGATTTAGATATTGCGATTGTTGTGAGAATTGTGACTACGAAACATGTTCGTTCTTTGTGCTGATAGCAAATTTCGGCAATTGCAACTGTTTTAAAAATTGTGAATTTGAAGTGTGTTTATCCTTTGTTCTTGCATACAAATTGTAGAATACCTACCAAATTGTAGATCTTAAATTTGGTAGGTATATCATCCCCTAATTCCAAGAACATTGGGTGAAAATCTCAGTTACATTTGACCTAGTTTTCAGCACATTATGAATGTAACTTGTGAAGACCTTTGCTAACTTTTGTTCCACAACTTGCTTGACTTCAAAATGTACCACACGACTATCATACAACAAAAATAACTCATAGAATAACCTCCACCCTAAAGTACATGTTATAACATTCCAAACTTGTCGACTTTCGACGAAACTTATTTTCTTCAATTGGTTTAGCTTCTAAGATTTCCAAGCCTCTTGGTACTTGTTATTCATGATCTCAAATATTTGTAACCTCCGAGGTAATATGATTAACTTCTTTATGTGCTTCTAAATATAATCTTATTTCTGAGCTTACATCAATTGACTTACGACGTACTCTCACGTACAAAAACATGGGGTGTAACAAAAATCCCTCGAAACGTCATAAGACCATTATGCCTTTGATTAATATCATGAAATAAACTATATCAAATTACGTATTTTCTGAGACCCATGAACAGATGATAGAATAATAAGACACATGGGAATCAAGAACATAATTCATGTCTAGCATTTCTACGAATAGAGTCATTTATGGAAGTTGTGCATTTGCTCGTTTCGTTTTTGTAGTATAGATCATGCCAAAAGGAAATAAGGGATAGTCTTAACATACCTAAACCGATTCTCTTGAGAAAGATTGCAATGTATTCCCTTATAATTACAAAATCTCACAACAATAACACAAACCTAATGCCTACCAAGTGCTCCATCGTGTGTTATTTGGTGTTGTGGTAGGAAAATATTATGTATTCCTTCAATATGTTCTACCGTGACTTCCTAATAGTAAGAACTCTATAGTTGAATCTCTTGAAAATCTAAGAGGCCAAATGAAGCAAAATGGTCACAAATCTCTACGTGTGTTTGAATGGGTGTGGGCCCACTTCAAGTGGTGACTAAGCCACTTTAATCCTCCAAAATGTGACATCTATGAAAGACTTTAAGAGTCATTTTAATTTTAAGGGGGTGCTGCCACGTTTTTGGGCCTCTTAGGCCTTATCCTAAAATCTTAATTATTCACTAATGTCTTATTTAACAAATTAATCTCTCATGAACTAATAATCAACTAATTACCCATATAATTAAGAATTATCTAAAATAACTTAAAATACTACTCACTTTTAACATACCTTATACACCTTTATATCATGGCACTAGTCCATAAATAGCAGGTATTATTTCTCGCACAGTATTTTATCCAAATTGAAAAACTTTGATAAAACTCGCTTTCTTCTATTCGTTTACCCTTTATCCTTCACGACACTTTACTTATCACCTATTATAAATAGCATAAATGCTCATAACCTCAAAAATAATCTCATCCCCGAGTCTACGTCGATTAACTTACGACAAAACTTTTACGTACGAAATGCGGGATATAACAGAGAGCTAGGCCCGAAAATTGGCCTCGACTTCTACTTAGGCTAAGCTCTGTTGGCGCGATTTGACAAAAGGCCGATGAGAGTCAATGAACCATGGTAATCTTCCTCTTTTG
>ML391300.1:123405-135052 GCA_005239525.1 Nicotiana knightiana
TATATATATATATATATCCATATTGAAGAATTTTCATAGGCATGGTCTTAATAAATGTTTGGTCACAAAGCATTGCAGGCTTGTACTCTTTGAACGAGATCCATTATTTTGTGAATCCACTCTACCACAAATTCTCTTATAAGAAATCTCTTATCACATTGAGTTATATAATCATGTCCTTGAATGGAGTTGCAACTATAGAATTACTACTTCCCACACGCCTTTCTAACCTCTCAACAAGGGACTAAACCCGAAGAATTTCTTATCGAATGAATGGATGAACAATTATCATATTTTCACACAAGATAAAAAGGTATTTCCTCTCGACTATTTATTGTTCTCTATTAAAAGCCTTGGCAATTTTTCTTCGAGTTTCTACTTCAATCTGAATGTTGGCATAGTATCGTAGTGAAGATCTTGCTTTGTTTCATCATCATCTCTAGTATGGTAGTGCCCTCGCTCTATCTTTGTTGAGGCTTCCATTTTGGCCTAATGGTCGGAATCAGCAAGATTTTTATTTGTTTGGCGAGAATCTCCCTATTCTATGACTGGTGATTTTCTGAATTTGGTCTACTCAATTACTTTTAAACATTATTAAATCTCCATCAAATCTAGGGTCCGTTGAGCCTCCCTATAGCTGGATCATACTACTTATTCTTGTTGCTCATCTTATTATTGAAGGTTGTCCTTCTTCTAGTTGTAAGGAAGATGAGTACTTTCGCTCCTCTTTTGATTTTCATGATACTGGTTTGAGTGTCGCTATATGTTAATTGCTCTATGTTGCTATGAATTCAACTGATTTTAACGTTAGTACTGGCTCCACTAGCCGTGAGGCTTTTGAGTTTACTCCTATAACCCTCAAGTCCTCTTCCTGTTAATTCCTCCCATATACCCGGTCTTCCCCTGGTTGTTGCCCTATTTTTCTAGTTCTAATTTCGGTGGTTGAAGAAAGATCATAATTGTGTCTTTGGCATCTAGAACTAAAATTTCGTTTGTCATATGTTAATCCTTATGTTTCTATGGGACTTGGGATAGAGTCCGGGAAACCTTATGAGCCATTCTCTGTATCTACTCTTCGAATGGGACATATTACTTACAACCTCTTGAGAAAATTGAATCCTATAATAACTTCTTGAATCGGTTCATAATCATAGGGTAATATACCCACTTGCTTCCCTAAATTTTTCAACAAGGAACCACACCTGATGGATTCCTCACATAACCTTCTTAGTTAAATAGATAATATATGCTCCATTGTGCCTACGCACGCACCGTCGTAAAAGTTTACCTATGTGGTGTCAAGTTCCATGAAAAGCATCCCGGAATTGCAATCCTTCTCGAGCCACTCTTCTTCTCACTAGGTGTATATGGCTTCTATGGTTTGAATAGTCACTCTACTCTTACGAATATCATTATGAAACCTTCTCACTGTCTAGTAGCATAAAAGCATGCCTTAATACCTATCATATGAGTGTGTGCCAATCGAAATGGTCACCGTGTGCATAAGGTCCCTTTGAAGATTGAGATCCTCATATCCCCGTCATAGAAAGATCTTGTGTCGCCATCTTAGTATAACTTCTGTGTCCACTTGGGACATCCCGCGGTAAGTAACCCACTTTGTTCTTGGTATTGTGGTTGTCCGTTACATGGTCTTGTACTATAGTTGGGAACTAATATAGCAGAAACATGACAAACTCATAACAAATGTTTATTTTCTCTTTACACCTCCACCACATGTGTTAATTATGTTCCTCTGTTAGTGAATTCATCGAGCTAGTTTCCCAACACTTGTTCGATAACTGTGAGAGAACGTGTCCTCCTATGTGTCACTATAACACTTACTTTCTCATTAGGACCCTTGATAGGCTCTCCGTCAAGACTAAATATACCTTTGGGGGATATCATAGCACAATGCCTACTTCTTATGTTTTCCTGTCTTTCATTAGCATCTGGGCACACCTCAAGTTAAGGTCTATGGAGAAGTCATTAAGAACATCTGCAAACCTTCCAAGATTATTCTATATTGTCCCATTGGGTTCTGTTGCCTTTGCACTCTCAGCTTCTAGAATCATTGATTTCGCCATTGTCAGTGAGGAGAGTTTTGCTATCCTTGGCATTCTACCTCCCTGGTTGGATAGGAGTTTTAGTTGTCTTTCTCCCCGGAGCATCATGTTAACCACTAGAACCCCTCTAACTAATACATGATTTCATCCTCATATTAAGATGTCCTAACTATATGGTTTCACTCATAGAAGGTTGAGATTAGATGCTTCCAGGTTTCTGCACATACCATAAGAATTCTAATTCAGAAGACAAGTTGTCATATCTTTAGTTACCTCATATCAGGTCAATCATCGGGAAGGGTTAAGCTATTTGGATGATGATAATCTCATAGGAGTTTGACTTCCTTTTCACCCTCATGCGCACGTGGCATAGATCCCTTGTCTCAGTTAATGTTAGGAGTGTAATTCAACTTCATGTGATTCTTTTGAAGTCTCTATCATAGCCATGTTGAGAGAATCTTACCATTTTGAGCTAAACTTATTTTCCTTACACTCAAGGAGGTTTGACGTACTTGACCGCTCCTCCGTAGAGCTTACTATCACCGGGAAGGACAGGTGTTGAGAGGATCAATTGTTACTATCCCATGCATAACTCGTAGCCTCCTAAGGATAACTATTGCTAGCATCTTCATCCTCCCGATCATGCCTCCCATATGTCTCATGCCTAGGAATACCCACTTCTTTTAGATCTCAGGATCACATACATGGTTCCCACCTTACCAATGCGTGCTAGTTACCTCTATGCTTCATTTGTCTAATAATTAATGTCGTCACAATAGTTAACGACGTCAGCATTGTTAGTAATAATCTTCGTGTTTCTTAGCATATAACCTCATGAAAGACTTTGCTTAGAACATTAAGGGATTCCTGAATAATTCCAGCCCAATCTTGAACTCTTTTGTTCCTCATTATATTAGATCTATTTGGTATTGAAGGTTCAAACGTCTCAAAGAGGAAGCATCACCCTGTCAATCACACATATTCCATAGGTAATTTTGTGGTCGATATATGATAGCACATCTTATAGAAATCGTTAAAGGTCACCACAGGTTTAGTTTGGGTGTTCGCGTAGAGATTTAGAATTTAGGAGGGTGAACAGGTTATTCTCAATATTTTTCCCCTGGAGATGTTATATGAATTGATAATGGATGGGTACATAAGCGCATTTACCACTAGGCTGCACTAGGAGTATGATGTTTCCCTATAGCTTTTCCTCATATATTTTGTGTTTTCATATGTCTACGTCTAAGAAGGTAGTTGGAGATCCTTTGTGTGTCATCCCGGTGGAAGTTATTGAAGGTAAAGTTAATGGATAGTTAGCTTATGTGAGGTATCTAGATGTCATCTTTGTTAGATAAGCTCAGGGGTTGGGATTGTTTCCATGAATGTGTTATGGTGAAGCTTGTAAGTCGAGGAAGCCACATGGGAAGCGGAGAATAAAATGAAAAAGGAATACCCCCATTTGTTTGGATATCAGGTAGTCGTTTATGAAATTGATTACCTCTAAAAAATTGCATTACATCATATTGTGTAGAGCCACCCCACTCCCCTAATCCCCCGTTGTCTTATAAATCCTTAATTTTTACTACATTTGTGTGTTGTTGTGTTAACTGAATTATGTGGAATTTGTTTAAGTAACTGAATTATGTGGAATTCGTTGAAGTAACGAATTATGTTGAAATTGTTGAAATAACTGAATTATGTTGAATTCGTTGAAGTAACTGAATTATGTGGAATTTGTTTAAGTAACTGAATTATGTGGAATTCGTTGAAATGTTTTTCGGGGGCTCTCTGACAGGTGGATAGGCCTATTTACAAAGGAAACTCCGGCGAAATTTTCAAAAAAAAAAATTGGGAGTTGTTTAAATTTGGGGTTTGGCATATAGTATATTCAAAACTTAGTGAATCCTTGATCCTCATTCCGGGACGAATGATCCTAAGCAGGGGAGAATGTAGGGCCCCGGAAAAAATTAAAAAAAATAAAATAAAAAAATAAAACTTCACTATGTAATTTAAGGTTTAGTGGTGTCAAGGTAGGTAATACATTGTACTTCCGGATTTTTGGGATTGAACGATGCGCTGAGAAGTTGAACCTGGATAAAGCTAGAACAGACCAGACTTTAGGGAGATAAAGCCTGGATAAAGCCAGGCCAGACCAGGCTTTAGGTAGATAAAGCCTGGATAAAGTCAGGCCAGACCAGGCTTTAGGTAGATAAAGCCCGGAAAAAGTCAGGCCAGACCAGGCTTTAGGTAGATAAATCCTAGATAAAGTCAGGTCCGATATGTTGGACTATCCATTTTTCTATCTTTATAACTCGACCCCAGACCCATATAAAACCCATTCCCCTTCATTTTTAACGACCATCTGATAATATAGAGAGAAGCAAGAGTGAGTTCTAGAGAGAGAAAGTCCCCAACTTCATCAAATTGATCCTCCTTCATCACTCAAGCTTGGAACTAATCAAGTAGGACACAAATTTCTTCACTATAAGAGGTAAGCTTCCACCCCATTACCCTTAATTCTCAGATTCTAGTTGAATGAAATACACATAGGATAGTTCTTGGAGATGGGGTTAAGATTCTTGCATGCATGTATCAAATCTGCCATAATCTAGTAAAAGAAAGTAGATTAGAGTAATTCTTCACTGAAAAGGGATCATGCAATCTAAAGGAACACATAGTGTTTGATAGAAAGCTCAAATGAGTTCAAGACATGTTCATGATTCCTAATTCTATGCTCTGATTGTCCTAGTTGATTGCCATACTACCGTGCTATATGAGATTGTGAAAAGTGTTTTGATGTGCCTATCTTATTATGTGCAAAGCTCGTAAATGCTCGAGGGTATCAATATGAAAGTATGTGTTGATGAATGAAAGAATGTTAATGTGCCCAAGTGTGGGAATGTATATAATGGCTAAAAGCCGTGCGTGGGAAGTAATGAAAAAGGGTATTGTGAAATGATGTAAATGAGTTGAACGATTATGGCAACACCGTGTACATGAATTACTGCTTGGTGAGAACTATGGTGCCATGGGCCCAAATAAATGAATTGTTGATATGAACTTGTGTTCCTTGAAATGATGATTCTTGTGATGTAATTTTTTGTGGTTGTTGTTATGAATTTTAATTGTCAGGCGGGATCGAGTTGCGCGCCACAACACGAAGTAATAAGGATGATGGGTTGTGGTGATAAGGGTGGCCGAGGTAATAAGGGTCGTCGAGGTAATAAGGATGGAATGTGATCATTATCACTATTGAAAGGAAAATCTATGAAACTCTTGAATATGGTGAAGTTGAAAGGGGAAAAGGAGAGATTATGAAAGTTGTTGATTTTGGTTGTTTCTTTCCACATGCATTGATTGATTGGATCTATTACTGCCTCTTGGTTTTGTATTGTTTGATTTGTTCCATGTTAATAGTATGAGAATGTGCAAATTGGGTGTTCTAAATATGTTGAGGCATGATGCCCTACTCTCTGACTGTCTAGCTGAAATTCATGTATTTGCTTATCGGAATTGTGGAAAGGTGATTTACTTGTGAATGTTTTGCCATGTGTAAGGTTGGTTAAGTACCCTAATGTGCCGGTATGAAAGATTGGTAGCGAAATCAAGTTTGTGAATATGATTAAGTGCTAAGAGCTGTAAAATGATATGATAAACAGGAATTGTGGTTGATTCAGTCATACTACACTGATTGTGGAAATGTCTTATTTTTTACTCGTGTTTTGGGCAATGATCTTTTGTGACTTGATATCGTATGGGTGATTGGTTGTACTGAGATTGTGTCCTTACGATGAAATTCTCTGTGAATATGGTGTTGTTGGAAAGGAAAAAGGGGAATATGTGGAACTTGTGATTTTGATTGTTTTTGTTTCTGTGCAACGCTTGCTGATTATTACTGTCTCTTATCTGTGCATTGTTGATCTTACTTAGAGTAAAGTTTGTTCATACATACCAGTACAATTCACATGTATTGACGTCCCTTTTGCCAGGGGCGCTACATTCTTATGATGATTGTAGGTGGTTCCATAGTAGGTAATTCAGCCCACCAACCGTAGTGCCTCCTCTCCATTCCGTCAGCTGCATTGGTGAGCCCCACTTCCTCTCGGGGCCATGTGTGGTTCATGCCACCTCCTTTTGAGTTTATTGTGTATTGTAAGGTATAGCCGGGGCCTTGTTGCCGGCAGGTAATGTTATGTTCTAGTATTCGTAGAGGCTCCGTAGACACAATGTGGGTAGTGTACATATGTATGGATAAGTAATGGTACAGTTCGGAATCGTGGTCCACGTTGTAAATGTTGTATGTATTTTGTAAGTATTTGGTATCATATGTTAGAAATGATAAAAAGTTGAAATGAATTCAAGTCGTAAGTTTATGCTTAAGTTATAAATGGCTATTTCACATGAATTATATATATTTAAATCACGGGGTAACGCGTGGGGTAGGAAAGGAAAATCAGGTTCGCTTGACCGGGTTCATTCGGTTAGGCGCCGGTCTTGTCCCTCGATTTTGGGGCGTGACACGATCAAATCTCTTACAGCCAAACTGAGGGGGTGCGCTAGTCGATGGCTCATCGGATACCTTGGGTATTGTTGTCTCTTACGAACTCGAAACTCACCAGATGGACTCGAATACCTCTCTCTCTTATTATGGGCCCTATCATGCTCATGATCGGCCCTTTGCTTCTTTTTACGCTTCTCTACACCTTGAGCGTATGCCTGAATACGAGAAATATCCATGTCTTGCTGAAGTGAGATCGACATACAATTGTTAAGCAAGTGTGGCTCTAACCCCATCATGAACCGATGAACCCGATCCTCCATCTTCGATAGAATAGTGGGAGCATACCTAGCCAATGAATCAAACTGAAGACTGTACTCCCGAACACTCATGTTACCCTACCAAAGGGTCAATAATCTATCAACTCTAGCCCGTCTAAGCTCTGGTGACAGATAATGATGAAGAAAATCTTCTGTAAACTCTTGTCATACTGCTGGAGGGACATCTTCACCTTTGGACAATTCCCAAGACTCGTACCAATTAACTGCAACATCTTGAAGTCTATAGGAAGCTATCTCAACTGGCTCAGCCGCAGTGGCCTTCATTAACCTCAAAGTCCTCTGCATCCTATCGATAAATACCTGAGGGTCCTCGTTTGGATCTGCTCCAATGAATACCGAAGGGTCCAAATTAATGAAATCGCGAACCCTCGCACTAACAAACCTATTTGCATGACCAATACCTACCTCCTGATGTCAAGCATGTGTGGCTACTAATCGAGTTAATAGCTGAATAGCATCTCTCATCTCCTGACCCGGTGCATCTGGATGAAGAGTTGGACTTACAGGGGCGGGCGCTGGAGATGGTGCCCCTCGAAGCTCTTCTAGAGAGGGAGGGGTATGTGAAGTCTGAGATGGAATCTCACTATAAGACTCTCCCCGAGCCCTAGTAACTCGTGGCGCTCAACTAGTAGTCTCACCGGCCATAGACTTGCCCTTCTAGGCAGCTGTAGTCTTTGGAGGCATCGCTGAAAATATAACATATCGTTAGGAACATGAATCCTTATATCGCACGATCTAGTATAAGAAGGGAGGATAACATCCTATATGTCAGGTAGCCTCCTGTTTATAAGTGTGATGCACAACACACCCATAAATAAGACTCTACTAGACACGGTCTGTAGACAACCCTAGGACAGAACTGCTCTGACACCACTTTTGTCACGACCCAAACCGATGGGCCGCGACGGGTGCCCGAGTCCTACTTGTCAAACACCCTTAAGCATGCGTCTAAGCTATAAACATGAATAACATACGTGGGGGAAACATGTCCAAAAGACATATATACATATACATGCGGAATACAGAGGGGCGAGCCGGCAAGGCTGCTATAGACAACTATATACCCAAAACTGGAAGCTGACATAGCCACATACTATCCAACTATACATAACTGTCTACAGACCTCTATTAGAATATACAATTGTACAAGAACGGGATCGGGCCCCTTCATACCCATATATGTGTACAAACATATTATACCAAGATCAAAAGCAACTCTAGATCAAAGGGAACACACCAACTCTCGTTGATCAAGGATCCTAAGGAGGGGCCCCGTCAGCTTGTCTACCTGCAACTGCGGGCATGAAACGCATGCCCCGTAAAATAGGGCATCAGTACGAATAATGAACTGAGTATGTAAAGCATTAAAATCAATACACGACATACATAGATGAAACATTGGTTTTGCCTGTAAGTCTAAATAACTTTATAAATCCTGAAACATTTATAATGTCATGCACGTGCGTATAATGTCTTATCATGCATAGGTATAGGTGTACATAACATCATGAAGCCTCTGATGGCATCCCATCATATCATCTCGGCCACTATGGGAAAAATCATCAACATATACCAGTTGATCAGGTGGTGGTGCGTATATAACATTATAACCTTTTACCATATCTCATATATATATAGACGCATATAAAACATCATTTGGTCATGGGTCAGTGTACATATATAAATGAATGCAATGCATGAGAAGTACGTCAATAAAATCCCTCGAAATGTCATAAGACCATTATGCATTTGATTAATATCATGAAATAAACTTTATCAACTTACGTATTTTCTGAGACCCATGAAACAGATGATAGAATAATAAGACATATGGGAATCAAGAACATAAAGAATCTCTAGCATTTCTACGAATAGAGTCATTTATGGAAGTTGTGCATTTGCTCATTTCGTTTGTATCGTATAGATCATGCCAAAAGGAAAGAAGGGATAGCCTTAACATACCTGAAATGATTCTCTTGAGAAATATTGCATTGTATTCCCTTATAATTGCAAAATCTCACAACAATAACATACACGCAATGTCTACCAAGTGCTCCATCATGTGTTATTTGGTATTGTGGTAGGAAAATATTATGTATTCCTTCAATATGTTCTAACGTTACTTCCTAATAGTAAGAACACTATAGTTGAATCTCTTGAAAATCTAAGAGGCCAAATGAATCAAAATGGTCACAAATCTCTTAGTGTGTTTGAATGGGTGTGGGCCCACTTCAAGTGGTGACTAAGCCACTTTAATCCTCCAAAATGTGACGTATATGCAAGACTTTAAGAGTCATTTTAATTTTAAGGGGGTGCTGCCATGTTTTTGGGCCTCTTAGGCCTTATCCCAAAATCTTAATTATTCACTACTATCTTATTTAACTAATTAATTTCCCATTAACCAATATTCAACCAATTACTCACATAATTAAGAATTATCTCAACTTACTTAAAACACTACTCACTTTTAACACACCTTATACACCTTACTATTATGGTCATGTAGTACCTTGTATGGCACTATTTCATAAGTACCGGTATTATAGCTCGGACCGTATTTTATCCAAATTGACAAACTTCGACGAAACTTGCTTTCTTTGATTTATTTAACCTTTAACCTTCACGGCACTTTACTTATCACCTATTATAAATAGCATAAATTCTCATAACCTTAAAATAATCTCATCCCCGAGTCTACGTCGATTAACTTACGACGAAACTTTTACGTACGAAATGCGGGATATAACAGTCAGCTTGTCAACCTGCACCTGCGGGCATGAAACACAGGCCCTGGGAAATAGGGGCGTCAGTACGAATACTGTACTCAGTAGGTAAGACATGAAAATAAGTACATAAAGACATAGATGAAATATGGAGTAAAGAATTCCACCTTAGTCTAAATAACTTTGTGAATCTTGAAACATTTATAATGGTGTGCACGTGCATATAAATGTCGTATCATGCATAGGTATAGGTGTATATAATATCATCAAGCCTCTGAGGGAATCCCATCATATCATCTCGGCCTCTGTGGGCGAAATCATCAACATATACCAACTGACCAGGTGGTGGTATGTATATAACACTGTAACCTTTCCCCGTATCCCAAATACATATAATATACGTGTATATAACGCCATCTGGTCATGGGTCAATATACATGTATAAATGAATGAAATGCATAAGAATTATGTTAATAAGATTTCTCGAAATTTCATAAGATCAATATGACTTTTGGATAACTTTATCAACTACATATATTTTTGAGATCCATGAACAGAAGATATAATAATAATTTATATGGGGAATCAAGAACATAGGCACCACTAGTACTTCTATGAATAGAGTCATTTATGAAAGTCGTGTGTTTGTTCGTTTCATTTGTATCGTTTGAATCATGCCAATAAGAAAGAAGGGATAGCCTTAACATACCTGAGCTGATTCTCTTGACAATCCCTCTAACACACGTCAATCGCGACAAAACACATAATGGCGAGATCGAAATAGGGAAAAATTTTGTATGATATTCTTGAGAAAGATTGCATCGTACTCCTTTAGAATCGAAATTCTCACGTTTCTATGTAGTCTTGTATGAATTTTGTAGCAATCACATTGGTATCACATAATATAATATTGCTGAAGCTTTCTTCTTTACACTGTATAAATACAAAGTGAATTAGAGAGGTCTTTAATATCTTTGGGTGTGGGCCCCACTTATGTGGGACATAGCCCCAAAAATCTTCTAAATGTGCCACCTTTTATATGAATTAAGATTCACAATTTTGGCTTTGATCAAGACCTCAAATACTTCCACCTTGTGAGGCTTACTAAACTTATCCAAAGATTATAATTAATTAGCTAATCTCCCACTAAAAATCATTAGTTACTCAATTATCCACATAATTAAGAAATTATCTCAAATTACTTAAAATACTACTCAATTTTAACACACTTTATGTACCTTACTATCAAGGTCATGTGGTACCTTGTATGGCACTAGTCCAGAAATACCGGTATTATAGATCGGCCCGTATTTTATCCCAAATTGACAACCTTCAACGAGACTCAATTTCTTTGATTCGTTTACCCTTTAACCCTCACGGCACATACTTATCACCTGTTATAAATAGCATAAATGCTTATATCCTCAAAAATAATCTCATTCCCGAGCCTATGTCGATTAACTTACGATGAAACTTTAACGTACAAAAATGCGAGATGTAACAATTAGCTTGTGAGTGGTTATCTCCAGTGGGATCTCTGTCATATCAATGTGGTACCAAGCGAAACAATCTATGGTAGCTACAAGAAATTGAATAAGTTTTTTCCTGAGCTCGGGGGTTAACCTCGTGCACAGGTACACCTTTCGATCGGGTAGGTGCTCGATCCATATGACATGTTCTAGCTCTTTGACCATTGATTTAGTAGCGTCGGGGTCATCCGGGGCTAAGTGTGGTAAGTGGGCCGGTCTGGGATCGGCCTGGGACCGCGGCCAAATGGGTCAGGACGGTTAAGACTGGTATTCGTGGTCCTGGTTCGGTCTCGTGGGCCGGTTCAAGTGTTAGGGACCACTAGGACCGGGACCGTTTGGGGCCGAGATCAAATCGGACCGGTCCCTGGCGGGCCAAACGGTCCCAACAGTAAAGGATTTTATAAAAAATTTGGCCGTTGGAATAATTTTGAAAACAGTTGTTGGGCTGTCAAAAATAGTCGTTGGCTATTTAGAAAATAGCCATTTAACC